>JAJIBD010017323.1:0-15561 GCA_021461705.1 Cryptotis parvus
CTCTCACTCTTTCTACATGGAGTAACATGGACGAAACTGGAAGATATCATGTTAAATGAAAAACTCAGAAGATAAAGGATAAACATAGGATCATAACACTTACATATGCTATTAGATTTATTGGATAAAAGAAATACAATGGTTTCAAGGGGACATGCTAAGGTCAACCTGATTCCCAATTACAGTCAGAAGAAAGACAGCAGATGTCTTTTCTGAATAGACATTTTGGACTTTTGTGGTATATGCCATGAAAATGAATTACTGACTCATATGTAAGTTTGACTCTTAGGTTCTTGACAAGTATCCAGGTACAAAAAAAGTCTTCCCTCTGCTTAGAATTAATCCATAACACTCAACTCATCAGAGGCAGGAAAAGATAATTTTATACTCTATGTAATTCCTGAGGGCTTCTGTCTGCATTTCCAAATACTGTTTGAGGCATTATTATAGACACTATTTCAAGTAACTGTCCAGCATTGGAAGTATTACTTGATCACTTGAATCCAGTTATTCATCGATTTGCTCGAGCGGGCGCCAGTAACATTTCCATTGGACCCTATCACGTGCCAATGTAGCCCAATGGCATCTGGTTTGATTCAGGAATATGAAGAGCCTCAAAGCGTTCCTTCAGGGTCTTTACAAGGAAGTCTGACCATCTTGTAGGTGGGTGGCCACGTGATCTTTTGACATCCTGTGGGATCCAGTCGGTAATGGCTCTAGTCAGCGGTTGTCTCCAAATCGCATTACATGTCCAGCCCATCTGATTTTCGATGCCTTGGCAAAGCGAGGACAGCGTCCCTGATTCTGGAATAGCGACAGAGGTCGGAACTTGGATTCCCTCTCTCTCACTTCAGTGAGGCGTGATATTCAAGCATAGCTCTTTCGATTCCTCTCTGGCAGACCCAAATAGCATTCTCATCCTGCTTTCCTAGGGCCCAGGTCTCTGAGCGTATGTTAATGCAGGGAGAACGGTGGAGTCAAAGAGAT
Organism: Cryptotis parvus; assembly: GCA_021461705.1. Lineage (NCBI taxonomy): Eukaryota > Metazoa > Chordata > Mammalia > Eulipotyphla > Soricidae > Cryptotis > Cryptotis parvus. The sequence continues at coordinate 988 of JAJIBD010017323.1, forward strand.
GTGCCCTGAGCCAGAGGTTCTTTGTCCTTTTAGCTATTTCTTCGATGCCTTTGAAGGCATTCCATGCACGCTCTAGGCATGTATTGGAAGTATTAAGTATTAAGTATTAAGTATTGAAGTAAGTTTCAGTAAATCCTAGATCAGTATTACCAAATCCTTAATTCTTTAGAAAATTACTGGTGCTTCCTAGGGATAGTACCATTTTCAATTGAAGACATTCTATTCAGAATTAAAGGAAATGTTTGGCACATTTTATAATGATCTAAGAATTGATAACAAGTACTCATATAATACTATGTACTGTTCTAAGATTTCTTACATATATCAACTAATTTAAACTGTGTATTAAGATCATTGTAAGTGCTGTTATATTCCTCATCTGTTTTACAGATGAAGGTATTGTGGCATAATGGTTAAGTAAGTTGTCTAAGGCCACAAATACATGAAGACTGCTGAATCAAGATGTATCACTCACTCTAAATTTAAACTATATCACAAAGCTATAGAAATGTATCAATGCGATATTAGAATAAAAGCAGATACTCTAAGAAATGGTAGAGAACTGAGATCACAGAAACAAGTCCTCATATATATGGAGAGTTAATCTATTATAAAGGAGTCAAGACCATACAACAGAAAGAAAAGTCTATTTAACAAATGCTTTGGGGAAACTAGTTAGCATCATGTGTTTTGGCTCACACCATGCATAATGTTAACTCAGAATTGTCTAAAGACTCAAGTGTCAGGGGAGGGATATGGCTCAAGGCAGAATGAACCTGGGTTCAGTATTTGGCACCAAACAGCAGCAAAAAATGACATAACTGTTAAACACAAATCATAGATTTTTTTTTTTTGCTTTTTTGGGTCACACCCGGCAATACTCAGGGGGTTACTCCTGGCTCTGCACTCAGAAATTACTCCTGGCGGTGCTCGAGGGACCATATGGTATGCTGGGGATCAAACTGGGCGGCATGGTCCGGCCGCATGCAAGAGCAAACACCCTACCCGCTGGGCTATCGCTCTGGCCCCACAAATCATAAATCAATAGAAGAAAGTAGAGGCAAACATTCAATGAAATTAACTTCAGTAGTGTGTTCAGTAATTTGACTCCAATAACAAAGAAAACAAAACTATAAATAAATGGATTTATATAAAACTAGATAAACTCCTGTGCATTTAAACTATCATTAAATCAAGAAAAAGTTATACCAAATGGAAAAAAAACTCACAAAAACTCAACAGCAACAAAATTGAAATTGCTCCATTAAAATGGGGAGAAGAGCTAAAGATATTCATAGATCACATGCTCATTGGGCCAGGGAGATAGTTCAAAGGACTGCTGTGCACACTTGTAATGTGAGAGGCCCAACTTCTCTCTCTGCCACAACATGATTCCCTGACCATTACCATGAGTGACCACCCAATGTGCCTTGTGTAGCCCAAACATTTTATAATGCTCATAATCATGGATTTTTTAGGGAAATTAAAATAAAAATAAAATACACTTATGAGAATGGTATATATCAAAAAGAGATAGAATGACCAACTATTCATTGTTGGTGGGAATATCATCCTGTCTAACCTCTACTCAGTATACAAACTTCTAAAACAATTAAAAAGGGAACACCCATTTGATCCAGCAATTCTTCTTCTTTGTATCTACTTGAACAACACAAAAAGTAATTAAAAATAAATACATGCACACCTTTCTGCCTCTGCCCCTCGAGGTGTTGCAGGTGTGGCTGCAGGTGCCCGGCTGTGTGGGCAGGTGGCAGACCAGGAGACAGGCTTTTTCTACACCCAGGGCTCTGCCCTGTGGGCCCTTGATGGTTGATGGTCTGACAGAAAAGTCTGGGCCCCCTTAGGTGAACCCAGAGACATGGTAGAGCCTGGCAATCTACCTGTGACGTGTATTCAATATATCAAAAACAGTAACAAGAATGGATCTCATTCCCAATGAATGGAGATGTTACTGGTGCTCTCTTGAGCAAATTGATGAACAGCAGGAAGACAAGTGACAAGTGACTTGCACACCTATGTTCAGTGCAGTACTGATTATGATAGACAAAAAATCTGAAAAAAACAACCAGCCAACTAAAGGTAATTGGATAAATAAGATTTAGAATTCATATTATATTTATAATATATGCATGTAATATATATATTGCTACTGAGTTATAAGTATAGGTGGGCTTTTTGCAACAATATGGATAAAATTGTAGTGATCATGTTGTCAAAAATGAGACAGAAGATGAATGACAAACACAGGGTGATTCCATTCAAAAGTAACAGTATATAAAGAATCAAAGCAAGAAATGAGAATATTCAGTGAAAATGACTCCTTATTCTCTGGCCTCGGAATTGAAGTTCATGTATGGAGACTGAAATGAAAGGGTCCAATGATTGTGGAAGTTTTGGGCACTCCGGTATTGCATGTCGTGTGGTAGCATTGTACTCCTAAAGTGTATAAACGTTTCTGCCCTTTTTCCTCATTATAAATAAATGTTTAAGGAGGACCCAGCTGGTCAGCTTCCAGATCCTTATTTTTTTTTGGGGGAGGGGGTTTGGGTCACATCTGACGATACTCAGAGGTAACTCCAGGCTTTGTACTCAGGAATTACTCGTGGTAGTGATCAGGGATCCCCAGCGGGATTACAGGGTGCCAGAGATAGAACCCAATTCAGCCATGTGCAAGGAAAATGCCCTACCTGCTGTACTCTCGCTGCAGACCCGGATCTTATTCTTACTGTGTCGCCTATTACCATAATTATATAGGCAAGTCTCCTAGTCTGCACTGCCTTCAATAGTGCAGCCCTTAATAGAGCCAACATGTGCTTGGAATTTTTCTTTAGGGAGGATGTAGTCTGAATAATGGATTTCAGTTCTGCTAGCAAATTTAGTTTCTGGAATGTGTCTGGACTGAAATGATTTTTCCTTGTTAGCATAGTTAAGGGATGATCTCAAGGGTACATATCCAAAACCCATTTCAAAACTGGCAGACCAAGACAGAACCCATTAATGGTTGACCTGAATTTTCCATTGTACTTGTTGACTTCCCCCGTCCAACTCAAACTAAAAGCAGCTGACTGCACATATCACTTATTGACAACTGTGGTGTAGCCTGAACGAAAGATAGCCTGTACTAGCTTATGAGAGCAAAGTTTTGGATTTTTAGGAAGTAGTGAACCACTTTTCAAATATAGCCATTAGTAAAAATTGAATAAAATAAAATGTTGATATATTACAGTAAAAACAGTTACAAAACTCAAAAGTTCATCTCTTCTTTCAGTACATTTTGTTATCCCCATCTATGCACTTGAGATTACGCCCATTGTATTTGCACGTTGCAAGTAATATATAATTACCTTGTATTGCATAACTCTAACTCCATATTCAATAATGCCACATTGACAACTTGAAATATGATGGCTTCAAATTGTCTATAGTTAAAGTATTGGTGCATTAATGATCAACAAGCAATAAAGATCAATGCAGTTTTCTAGCAAAGGTCTGGCTGTTAAACACCAAGACACCACTAGTTCTTGTGTCTTGATCTACAGTGGTCCTCTCTGCCAGGGACAAATTCAGTCCAAGATAATAAAACATGTAAGGTACACATGCTTTCTAATGTTTTTCTTGTTAATTGTTGATTGCTTTTTGGCCAGGTCTGGTGGTTCTTATGGTTTAATGCTTAGTTTTTGCTCAGAGGTCACTTCTGATGGTGCTCAGGGGATAATAATATAAGGGGTGATCTAACCGGGTTAGCCACATGCAAGGCAAGCACTTTCCCAATGTGCTATCACTCCAGCACAATATGAAGTGGACTCTTATTTTCAGATCAAGAGGTCCTACCTAACGTGTAATATAAGATCTTTCAGCATTGTCAGTCAGATAATAAGTAAGTAACTTCTTATAAGTACCAGTTATGGTTTTAGGTGCTGGTGATATAGATATGAGCAAAGTAATATTCCACCGAAGAGATTGTACAGTAGGTAAGGGACCTGTGCTACCAAGGACTACCCAGGTTCAATTGCTGTGCACAACATATGCTTACCCAAACCACACCAGTTGTAATCATTGAGCGTAGAGCCAGAAGTAACCTTTGAGCACCGTCAGATTATTACAACCTCCACCAACAAGAACAATACAAATAAATTAAGACTATATTCCCCACTTTCTGGGATTTGCGTTTTGACCACAGTATAGGAAATTAGAAATCAAAACAATAATAAAATAATATGATTTTATACAGTTTTGTGATAGATTTAGGCTTTGTAGGACTATAAGATTACATTCTTTTTAAATTTTTTTTTATTTTTTACAATTACAAAGATATACAATTTAAAAAGTTCATATTTGGGTTTTGGTCATACAGTGTTCCAGCACCCATCCCGCCACCAGTGCCCATCTCCCACTACCAACGTCCCCTGTTCCCCCTCCCCCAGCCCTCCTCCATGGCAGGTTCTTTATTTCTTTTCCCTTTCTCTCTCTTTCTCTTTTCCTTCCCTCCAGACTATGGATTACAGAACATACATTAAAGGGTTGTCATGTGTATCCTTTTGCCTCTATTTAATGCTCAGTTCTACGTTGGCATTAGTACCCTCGACAATTGTTAGTACACTGTTCCATTTTCTGTCTTACCTAGCCTCTGACTCCCACACGTTTGTGATAATTTCCATCTTTGACAAGATCTCCTGATATATGTTTCACTTGACCTTGGATATTGGTATCATAATATGTACATATATATTTATGTTATGCAGATAAATGCAGTCATTCTGTATCTGTCTCTCTCTCCTTCTGGCTAATTTCTCTCAACATTATAAGATTACATTCTGAATGAGAAGATTGCTCAGAGCTTACCCAGAAAGCATAAGACTATGAGTTCAAAGCCTAGTGCTGTCACATACACCAAGGTAATCACAACAGTACCACTGAGATTCTGTGATTGGAGAAAAAGTTACTTTTGACTGTATACTCAAGAAATGCTTCTGCTATAAGCTGACAATAAAATTGAGGTCTGATGTTGGCAGAAAACTGATCAAAGCTATATGCTAAGGTCCGATGGATACTGCCTGTTGACAAATACACAAGGTCTTATGTCAGACTCTCTCTCAATAGAGGTATGATGCGGATTTCCCTAGTGACACTGTTTTCACGATGCAGAAACACAGACTCTGCTCTCCTAGGTCATTTCCCTGCGTCCACATCTCCTTGTTGGCTATGGCTAGTCTAAAATGGAGTCTAATGAATGCTGCTTAGAGTGCAGACAGAAGACAGGTTTTTCTTGTGTTTCTGTTTCTTGAAGGCTGATAAGATCTTCCCATCTTGTACTAGTCAGGAAGGCTGAATTTGCATACTGTCACACATTCTTTTGTTTATTTCTCACCTCACCTTGAGAGCACCCCTTGCAGGTTTCACTCCTAACTGTTTGCCTCCTTCATTGTCTGTATATCATGTACTAAATATGTGGAATGCTTCTGTAGTGTAATTTGTGTTATTCTTTGAAGCTGTGGGTATATAAGAGAGTTGTGTCATTCTGTAAGCTGTCAGCTGCCAAAATGATCATGCTGTCCTTTTCGGTTGGAGATTAAAAAATAGGAATATAAATCTCATTTGTGAGGTCTCATCTCTGCACCCTCAACCGAAAGAGATCACTAATCAACTTCACAGCAACAGTCTGATGCCCCACAAAAAACTAGAATACAAACACTCACAGTAAAACCCAAATAAAATCTTGACATAATTAAAAGCAATAGATGCTTTTTATGCATCAAACCTCACAGTGCCAAGTCTATTTTGAGAATTTTGAAGTAATATTGCTTTTTTCACATCAGCTGCACAAGTTTATATTTCAAGCTATTATAATTTTTTATGAGGATGAGCTTAGCAGTGCCTAAGAGCCTTAGCATATGGTCCACTGCTGATTGCAACAGCTCAGATGTAAAACTGACAGTTCCCTGTTAATTCCAGTGATGTGATACTGCTTAGGAACAATGGTGATGGGTTCCCAAAGCCTACAATTGGTGATGCTTAATGGGCGTGGAATGCCAAGGATCAAACTTGGGCTTTTGCATATTTTTCCAGTTCTTTCACCAAACCAAACTCAAAGAAGAAAGTTATGGTATTTCTTTATTCTCCACCATTGTTTTGTATTCTCGGTGCCTACAACAGAGCATGCACATAATATATGTTCCAAAAGTGTTTTCCAAAGTCTCTTCTTTATAAGACATAAATGAAATTAGTTTGAACATTTAAATTTGTAAAGATCATCTGTCAATCTGTACGTAACTTGATTTAAACATCTTTTCCGTAGCTAATTTGGTTTTATCGAAGGTGGTTAAACTTTTTGATGGAATATAGATTGCATCACGAAATTGCTTCACTTAAAATACAGAAGTAGTTTGTCACGGTGACCTGTAGTCAACAAGTCCCGTTGGTGACAGATCTCAAGCATTTTTGACCGTGATGTACAATAAAAAATACATTTTCCACTGAAATACAGTACCCACTTATGTATCAAAATACACTAAAATTAACGGAAAATATTCTTTTCTTTACTACAGGAAGAATATTATTTCTATTGTATTATAATTCATACTATTTAATCAAATATAACAAGTTACAGGCTTCCGTTTGACCTACAAGACTGTCATGTGTTTTGACCTTTATCTTAGACCCTTCAAGCCATGTTGAACACCTAAAAAGTTCCCACACGAATGGTTTTACTTTAATGATCTTTGGAACACTACTTGTATTTTACTAAGGTTTAATTCTAGAATAACTGAAGTTGTCTGGAATCCCAAGGAGAAAATATTACTCCCTTTTTATGGATCAAGCACTTCCTCAAAAATACACATCAGCCTTTATCAGAGACCTTATCAGACTCTGTTATTTGTTTCTATTTTAGTTTTCCCTAAAATAGCTTCTAAATTCCACATTCCATGAATATAATGAATAACGGAATAAGTATGGTCCTTCCTTAGCTAATTATGACATTTCGCAGTTTTTGGGGATCATTAAGGACCGTTACCATGATTAGCACTTCTAACCCTCACTACCCTGTTAATATAAACCATTTATGAAAGGACAGGCTTGGCTTCCATTGGAAAGGCTAAATGAGTTCCCATATATTGCTAGGAACAAAGGGGGAGAGTTTCTGTACACTTTCTTCAATTTTTAAAAATGAGATATCTCACACCACAGAGACTGGTATACATCCAAAAGACTCCACACCATAATGGCAGAAATTTCAATGTCCGGACTCCATAGCTCATCAGAGCCTCACCTAAGAGAGAAGCTGATCTCAAGCTCAGCTATGCAGGTCTCTGCAGCTAAAGTCACTGGGATTCCTTGGAGATGGAGATGGTGTCCCTTTCCCCCCATCTCTGTCCCATCTGGAGGGCTCAGTGGACTCACAAACTGTTCCTGGGCTGTTGTCCATGATCCAGAGACACAAACACAAGGGGCAGAGCTGTTACCGCAAAGTGGCTGTGTGATATATCAAACTAGTAGAAACCAACCACATTCTAGAATATCAGATGGTCAATGCAAGACCAGAAATCAGCCAGATTAGCCCATAAGAAACCAGAAATAAAAAGTCATGGCTTTATCAATACCATTGCAATACATGGGCTGCAATGGTTAATATAATTAATGCCAGCTGTAGGAGCAGGCATAAGTATGGGAGTGGGTGGGAAATGAGGGTCTTTGGTGGTGGAGTGTTAAATTAACATATAACTGTTCTTGGTAACCCCTACCGCCTCTTTACAGAATGCTTCTTTACACAGAATCTTTGACAGTCCCTCAATATTTATTCCCACTCTCAGACTCCCTCACATCAAACATCAAAGCCAGCTGATTGCTTGTGGCCAAGCATGATCCAGTTTCTGTGAGGAAAATTCCCCAGCAAACCACTTTTGCCAGCTCAGACATTCTGACTATCCAATGACCCGAACTCGCTTCTTATACAACTTTGAGGACTTAAACTTAGGTTTGGGACTGAGTCTTTCTAGTATCCCACATTTGTTTTTCTGTAACGGAAACTGCTTTGACTGGATCTCCAGGTTTTGGAGTCCCTGTCCAGTGCACCTCACTTGGAAACTCCTTTCTTCTTTGAGCTCTACAAGACCAAATCTCAGCTGCCACTACTTTTTCCCTTTTCCCAGGTAGGACAACCTCAGCCTTTCAAAGCCCCCTTTACTGGGGAGTCAAACAGGTTTCCTCCGACTAAGCTCCGCTTCCCTTAACTGTCACCTGCGTGCTGGGAAGTGAAGGGAGGAAGGGCTGTTTCCTTGGCAGGTATTCATTCTGCCACTTCCAGATTGGCCAGAGCTGCTTCTCCATGGGTAGTGTCAGGGAGCAGTTGATAAAATATCTACAGCCCTCCCTATGCCACCCTCTGGAGGAAAAAGAAATTTTTCAGGAAAAATGGAATGAGAATTTAAGGCTACGGCAGTTTCCGGACTGCAGCCCATCATTCTCCCCGCTTTGTGTTGGACCCCAAACTCAGGGAAATAAAAACTAATGATGGGCACTGCTATAACAGTTTCTAGTTCCCATAATAGACTATTCTCTAGGGTTTTAATTAGCTTCTTTCTAAGAACCCATGTGGAAGCAACCCATGTAGCTGACCTCCCGGTAAGGGGTCCGGCCATCCCTGGCTGAGTCCAACATTGCTCCAAGGGTTTGCTCTCATGAGCGGGGGAGAGACCATGCTGGCTGAACTCAGAGTGGAGTTTTGGGCCCTACCCTTTCCTCTGCCTCCATGCCAGTTGCCCCGGAAGAGAGAAACCCAACCCACGCCAGACCCACATGAATCTTGGCGCGCGCGGCTTTGCCACGCTGATCTTTTTATAGGATTCGAATTTTGCATAAGGTTCTTCCCAATTTCTTTCACATTTATACATAGTAAACAGTTGTAGACATGTTTTACCTGATACCAGTAAGCCTGGCAAGAAGCCAGAGCAAACCACACATCATGCAGTTAGTCATTCTCAACATCCAGACTCCATAGTTCCTCAGAGATCCATCCAAGAGAAAACCTGATCTTCCTCCTTTAAGTTTCATCAGTAAATGCTCAGGTTGAGAGCCTTCTACTGAGACTATACCACCTACATGGTAAAGCCTGGCAAGCTACCCTGTTTTATTTACTTTTATGCCAAAGACTAGTTATTATTTTTTTTTTTTTTTTTTTTTTTTTTTTTTTTTTTTTTTTTTTTTTTTAAACATTTTATTATACCACCGTGAGATATACAGTTACAACGTTGTTCACACTTGGGGGTTTCGGTCACACAGTGTTCCAGAACCCCGCCCTCCACCAGTGCCCATTTCCCACCACCAATGTCCCCAATTCCCCCGCCCCACATCCCGCCTAAATGGCAGGTTCTTTATCTCCTCTCCTCTCCCTCTCTCTCTCCTCCTTCTCCCACACATTGTGGGTTGCACTACGATACACTTAGAAGCCATCATTTGCATTTTTTGTCTGTCCTTAATGCTCAGTTCTATGTTAGCATCAGAACTTTGACATTTATTCACTCATGTTCCTTTCTCTATCTAAACCAACCTCTGACTCCCACCCGCTTGTGGTAATTTCCACTTTTGGTAAGATCACCTAGTATATTTATGCCATGCAAATAAATGCAGTCATTCTATGTCTCTCCCTTTCCTTCTGACTAATTTCACTCAACATGATTCTTTCCATATCCATCCATTTATAGCAAAATTTCATAACTTCATTTTTTCTGACAGCTGCATAGTATTCCATCGTGTAGATGTACCACAGTTTCTTTATCCAGTCATCAGTTCTCGGGCATACTGGTTGTTTCCAGGTTTTGGCTATTGTGAACAGTGCTGCTATGAAAATAAAAGTGCGGGATTGTGTTTCCGCTGTGCGTTTTGGCTTTCCAGGGTATATTCCCAGGAGCGGTATGGCTGGGTCAAAGGGGAGCTCAATTTCTAGTCTTTGGAGGAATGTCCATATTGTTTTCCAAAAAGGTTGTATAAAGTCGAGCATTCCCACCAACAGTGTATGAGAGTCCCCTTTTCCCCACATCCACGCCAGCACTTGTTGCTTTTACCCTTTTGGATATGGGCCATTCTCTGTGGTGTGAGGTGATATCTCATTGTTGTTTTGATTTGCATCTCTCTGATGATTAGTGATGATGAGCATTTTTTCATATGCCTTTTTGGCCATTCGGATTTCTTCCTTGTCAAAGTTTCTGTTCATCTCCTCTCCCCCATTTTCTAATGGGGTTGGCTGTTTTTTTTTTTATATAGCTGTACCAGTGCCTGATATATCCTGGATATTAACCCCTTATCAGATGGGTATTGGGTGAATATTCTTTCCCATTCCGTCGACTGTCTTTCTATCTTGGTCACTGTTTCTTTTCGAGGTGCAGAAGCTCTTCAGTTTCATGTAGTCCCATATATTTATATTTTCTTCTAGTTGCTTTGCTAATGGTGCTTCACCTTTGAAGATGTCTTTAGCATCGATGTCGTGGAGGGGTTTTTCCTATATTTTCTTCAACATACTTTATGGATTCAGGTCTGACATTGAGATCTTTAATCCATTTTGAACTGATTTTTGTGCAAGGTGTTAGACACAGGTCCAAATTCATTTTTTTACATGTAGCTGTCCAGTTTTCCCAGCACCACTTGTTGAAGAGGCTTTCCCTTACTCCAGTTTGGACTCTTTGCACCTTTATCAAAGATTAACTGATCATGTCTTTGAGGGTGGGTGTCAGGATACTCAACTCTATTCCATAGGTCCACCGGTCTGTTTTTATTCCAGTACCACGCTGTTTTAATTACTGCTGCTTTGTAGTACAGTTTGAGGTTGGGAAAGGTGATGCCTCCCATCTTCTTCTTCCCAAGGATTGCTTTAGCTATCCGTGGGGGGGCTATTATTCCATATGAATTTCAGAAGTGTTTGGTCAATTTCTTTAAAGAATGTCATGGGAATCCTTATAGGAACCGCATTGAATCTGTACAACGCTCTAGGGAGTATTACCATCTTAACAATGTTAATTCTCCCCATCCATGAGCAGGAGTGTGTTTCCATTTCTCGTGTCCTCTTTTATTTCTTGAAGCAGTGCAAAGACTAGTTATTATGGACCTCAGTTCCATAACCTGAAGAATGGTTTCAGGCTCCTCCTGTCCCTGTAGCAAGTATATGTCCTTGGGTTGCACTTGCTTGTGACAGGACTCATGGAGATGTCACTAGTGCCCACTCGAGCAAATCGATGAACAATGGGAAGACAGTGACAGTGATACAGTGATAAGAACCTTCCTGAGGGGACCTAACTAAGACTCCTACTTGCAACCCATCTGGCCTACAACTGCTGAAAGACAGGGCTTCTTCTCTGTTGTTGTTGTATTTTTTTATTTTCCTGTCGTTTTGGTAACAAGTTTAGTACATTTATGTTGTTATACCACTGTTGGGAGCACCGCACGGATCCCGACAGTGCCGGAAGCGAGTTCCCTTCTACCTTGAAGCCGGCGGGAATGGATGAAGACTCAGGAATCCGATGCAGTTTAAAAGGGCTTTACTATCACAGGTTCCAACATACAATCCAAGAGCAAGGAAAACCTCCGGAGTCTGGGTTCCCAGCTAGGTCCCAGCCAGGTGTAGGCCAAGATGGCTGCCACCACGTGTTAAGACCCAACAGAGAATGGAGAGGGCAGAGAAGCAAAAACACTAAGGGAAGCCGAAATGGCAAAAAGGGGAAAAAAGAGAGAGATTCATTCTTCTTGCAGCTTATTTTATAGCTAGAAAACCGCCCAACTCCCCAGCCCAGCCCATTCTGGGCTGGGCTATCTAGAGATAAAAACAGGAAAATAGCTCTATAGAATGTAGCAACTTCAGGAGACCATCTGGTTGTTTGCAAGGACCCAGAGCTAATTAAAAGCCTCCTAGCAGAGCTAGGAGAAGCTATAAGCTAAATGTAACTTCCCCTGGTAGGAAGGATCAAATGCCCTCAGGTAATTTCTCCCAGCACCTCACCTAATATCTTGAGCCAAGATCTGCCTGGAATTGCCTTTATAGGGTAGAGAAGGGAATTTCTGAGATGGCTTGTCTCTGTACCAAAGACTAATACTAATGCCAGTTAAATATTTCTCCAAGCCTTCACAAGAGTCTCGTCTACTTCACGGTAGTTTTGTATTTTAGTTGCCTTTGAGTTATCAGGGGAGCCATGCTTGCTTGCTTGGAGGCAAACAGCATTTCTCTCTGGTCTAATTACTTAGAGATCCAACGTGGCCAGGCAAATATGCTGGTAAGATCTAGCTAGTCCCATGATGCTTGTGGTAGCATGAGAGAATATTTATACCAGCCAGTACAGAATACATGGTCAGATAAGACTGCCACATTCAGACTACCCCCCATCTATGAAGTGACCTGCAGGAGGCAATCCAGGGCAGATGCAGAGGCCTAGGCTTTTAGGTGTCCTGCAACATACCACCACCAAAGTGCCAAAGGGATCCATTTTCCTTATGCCACTTCTAAGTCACCTCTTCCATCTGTCTCCATACCAACACCCACTGATGGTAACTGAGTTTAGTAATCCAAGGTCAAGGTATTATTATGAGTTAATACTATCTATTCATTTGCTTGTTTCTCTGTATACTATAGATGAGTGAAACCATCTGGTAACATTGGTGCCCTCCAGTTCCATTCAAGTTGTGGCATGCCAAAAGGTCCCATATGTACTCGTTGCTGCATAGTGAATGACTATGAGTATAAGCCTCAACTTCTTTGTAATTTTCAGCCTCACACTGCCCCAGTTTTTATTTCTTTTTTAAATAGATTATATTTAATCACCTTGAGATGCACAGTAACAAAATTGTCGACAATTGAATTTCAGTCATACATTGTTTCAACATCCGTCCCTTCACCAGTGCCCATTCATTTCCCACTCCAATGTCCCCAGTTTCTCTCCCACACACTCCCCAGCCTGCCTCTATGGTAGACCCTTTCTCTCTTTCATTTTTTCTCATGCATTCATTTGTTGAAGCCATTTGGGTTGTTTCTATATCCTGGCTATTGTATGAAACACTGTATGCGCATATCTTTTCGAGTTGATGTTTTTGTGCTTAGGGATACATAAGGGAATGTTTTTAAACCTGGCCTCCAATATTGGGCCTTATGCATACAGGTGATCTGAGAATGTAGATGCAGAAAACGGTTCTTCGTCTTTACTAACATCTAACCAGTTTCTGGCAATTCAGTACAGCACTCCCTTCCATTATAAACATAAAGAACCTCTTTGGAATTAGCAGTAGCTGTTACTTTATCATCCATACGGATCACAGATGATGGGATATCTTGCATATCACATTATAACAGCTGCATATGCTTTTGTAAAATAATTCTTATGTCATCACTGCTTCAAAGTTATGGCAGTAATGAATCCTTCTGAATTGTATTTAATGAATGACAAAAACACATAAATTGCTAGATTCCAAACAAAATTTAAAATTTTTTATTCCCACATATCTTGTTTTGTGCATGGATATTCTTAAATCTGTTTATTAGAAAGAGTTATGTTATGTAATGGGCCTGCCAAAGTAAATAATGCTAGCCTATGGAATTCTGTCTAACTTTGACCTCGGAAGCAGATGGGTGAATCTAGATAAAAACCCAAGCTAGGGAGACTTGAAAGACTTGGAATGCTATGAAAGGAACACCTCTGATTGCTAAAATGCAAGGGGCACAGAACAGAAACTTGATGTGAGGCTAACAATAACTCTACAAGGCTTGGCTCTGCTCCTATTGTACTAAGAACCTGACCTGCCACCAGGTGGGCAAACAGTTTTGCAGTTGCAATTTGAATTCCCCAACCCACATAAAAGTACCACTAGATGGCGCCATTATGAGATGGAGCCAAAGGCTCCTGGTTGTGCACAAAAATTCAGTTCTTCTATGGAGGCTCGGTTTGCAAGGGACAAATTGCACTCTTAAGGACTTGAAAACTCTGATAAAACTATCGTGTTCCCATATATGTCACTTAAAACAAACACAAATTAATTTATAAGTTATTTTGCTGAAATCCCAATGACTTATTTCCAATTTCCCTACTTGTAAAGTAGCTGATCAGGTCTTTGCACTCGAACTTGGACTCTAGTGTACATTTAGCTTGCCTGGTTTCCCCTCAGGCAACTCAGCACTGCCTTCACAAAAGGGGTAGCAGGCTAAATCCTGCTGGGGCCTTGGCTGAACCCCAGCTTCCCATCCTCCATGTGCTGTCACACTGCGTTGAATACTGGCAACCACCAATACACTTTATTTGCACCTGCAATTTCTAAGGACTTTTAGAAAAATCTGTGGACCCTTCCCTATCCAATTACTATGATTTCATACAGACCCCAGCATAGATAGATTCCAAACTTATTTGGAAAACAAGTAACCACTGAGGTGCACATAAGAACCCACACATAATACTATACGTATATTCTGGCCAGACATGTCACCAAGAACCAAAGCGCTCAGATTTATCCTGGTATATTCTGGCTTCAAAATCAAACCTCGATCATCCTCTGTGAATCAACTGCCCACTATATCTCAGGATCTCTTTA
>JAJIBD010017326.1:0-15665 GCA_021461705.1 Cryptotis parvus
AAAATTACCCAAGACGTTCAAAAGAAGATGCTGTTTCAGCGAGCGGGTGGAGCCCTTCTGTAATTTCTGTTAGTCATGCATGTTTCCTGCAGGGACTGTCAAAAGCTTGTATGACTAACCTTTTAAAATAACTTCCCTCACAATCCCAACTCAAAAGCCTGAGTCTTCATCCTGGGCCAACTGCTTTATTCTCTGGAGCTATTGGAAGTGGACCGCAGCATCCTAAAGCCCAGGGGCCCCAACTCCGCCTTCCCTTTGTCGCCTCTCCCTGTCACCCCTGCCAACCTCCACCCCCATCCATGTGCAAAAGACTGATAGGGAGAGAGGAGGCTCTGGGGATCTGGGAAGACTATCAGGCACGGCCAGAGCTAGATGCGGGCTGCTTTTCCTCCCAGTGTGGAGCCTTCAGTCGGAGGCCAGCAGAAGGGAAGGCCAGTGTTGGAGGTTTAGGAGGCGTGGAGAGAGCAGTGGTAGACACACAGAGAAAGCTAACGCCTGCTTTCAGCACAAGCTCAGTTCTGTTGGGAGGGCAAACATATATCACGTAAATTGGGGATAATAGAGTAGTGATAGCCACCATTTCTTAATGACCCGGTACAGACTAGATGGAATTGATGGAAAACAGGGCCTGGAGCGATAGGGCAGCCGGTAGGGCAATTGCCTTGCACATGGTCAACTGGGGTTCGATCTCCGGCATCTCATACGGTCCCCTGAGCACTGGTAGGAGTAATTCCTGAGTGCAGTCAAGAGTGACCCCTTAGCATTGCTGTGTGACCCCCCAAAAAAATAACAACAGTTGAAAACTAATAAGATACAAGTCTCCTCTCTCTGTCCCTTGAACGGTCAAGTTCATTAGCTGGGAGTCAGAGATGGTGTAGGGTTTACGCTGGCCTTGCTCACAGCTGACTGGGCTTTTGTCCCTGGCACTGAATGGTCCCCCTGAGCCCTGCCTGGAGTGATCCCCTAAGCACAGAGTCAGGAGTAAGCCCTGAGCACCATCAAGTGTGACACCCCTTCTCCCACGCTCCCTTCCCACTCACAACACCAGTCACATAATTAAATAAGTCATTAGCTGGAGGCTAAGCAAGTGTGGGACTTGTCACAGAAGCAAGCGGGACCTCTCAGTTCGCTTCCTTTCCCTGCAGAATACAGGGCTAGCGCACAGCTACCTCTGGGTAGGGAAGCAACCAAGTGGTTGGAAAGTGCCAACCAGGAGTGCTCTGGCAGCAGATGTTTCTGTCTTTACCCAGTATCCTTTGGGCATATGGGCTGTGGCAGCTTTGGGAGCCATAGCAGTGCCTGAAGTCTCTGGCTGGTCGGAGACTGGGCATCAGAGAATGAGTCCTGCACATGCTCAACTAATAATTGCAGTAACTCTAGCAGCGATCTGTCTCTTTTAGGACATTGAGGGCCTCATCCTGATGATTTGGGTGGGAGCAGTGACCTGGGAGTAGGCTCCAGGTGCCACATAACACATTAAAAACCGCAGAGGCTTTGGATCTGGTTCACCGTGACACACAAAGCTGCTCGGAGAGGGTTCGGGCTCTGCTGTAGGCCAGGGGAGGGTCTGCTCTAACTGCTTACAGAGCTGGCTTTGTAGCAGGACAAACACGCCCGACCTGGCTGGGAGACCCAGGACAGGGGGTTAGTGCAGTTACCTTGCACCCTATCAACCGCAGTTTCAATCCAGGCAGCACATAATATCCTCGAGCACCAACAATGGCCACTCCTGAGCATTGAACTAGGAGAACGCCCTGAGCACTTTCGAGTATAGCTCAAAAACAAAAACAAAACCCAAACTCCTCATGCTCCAGAGGGAAAAAGGCAGGTTCACTTCCTCTGACGCTGTATGGGGGGTGGGGGGTTAATTTCCTATAAGGGATCCTACCCATGGGGGCGGGGGCAGGGGGGTGTGTACAGGCGCATCGTCTGCCCTTAGGTGGTTTAGAAAGGGTAGGCCAACTCAATAAAGGAGTTTTAGGAGAAATCCCCTTCTCCCTTTTCCTCCTGCTCAAATGGGGTTTGGATGGGGTGAGGGGTGTGTAAGGTTCTGGGTAGGTATTGCTGGAGAAGAGCTTTGGCCAGAATCTTCCTGCACTGGACACTGAGAGCCTCCATTAAAGCTGTAGAAAATAAACTCAGCTGCCTATGTTGCAAGCTGGGTCCCCAACCCAGAAGGGGGACCAACCACTGACAGCTCAGAGGGCTGGGGTCTCTCTGGAAGAGTTAAGAATGAAGGGGGTCCCTGGGACCTAATCCTTGGTGACTTTCATTTGTTGTTGTGATCTCAGTCAGACTAGCTCCTCCCACTCCTTGGCGCATTGGTTAGCTCCGACATGAACCTTCTGAATTCAACACCAAATTCTCATATTTCATATTCTAATCTCAGAACTGGAGTTGTGATCTTTGACTTAATCCTTGCCTTGTCCCTTCATATCAAATCTGTTGGTAGGTCCCTATCATTGTTATTTCTTGCCTATAACTTCTCCCCCACTGCCACCACAATAATCCAAACCATCTTCTGCACACAAAGGTAAGAGGTTCTTTACCGATTCCCTCCTCTTCCCATTTCTCTCCACAGAATCCCCTATCTGCCCCCCTGGCCAATTTACACCTCACTTTACAATCCTCCTTTACTTCCTTCAGCACACTTGGCACAAATACTTTTATTTTGTTGTTGTTTACCTAATTGTTTATCTTCTCCCATGTAGCAGCTCAGCGGATCAGAACTGTAGCATGTTTTTATCCTTCCTCCCAGGCATAGTGCAGATACAGAGCAGATGATGGTTTCAGATGAACCACATCAGGTGAAATAGTTCTGATTTGAATCAATAATCATTGACGAGCTATCACACATTTCAGGGAAAGCACTGCTGAAACATAAGGACACGTTAAGGAAGTAGAAGCAGCTAGATTAATAGTCATTCGCTTCTTCAATTGAGTTTCCAATGGATGGAGCCCTAAGGCAAAGGCATAACACTCGGAAGAAGCAATGGAATCCTAGAGAGAGTTTAGAGGAGGAATCTCTATCTTTGTTAATATGCTGCGAAGAACAAAGAGAGATGTTTATGTTGCAAGTCTGTTGAACCAGAAAATAGCTTTACTTCATCTCTTTAAAAAGGATGTCTTGGTGCCGGAGTGATAGCACAGTGGGTAGGGGTGTTTGCCTTGCACGCGGCCAACCCGGATTCGATCCCTGGAATCCCACATGGTCCCCTGAGCACTAGCAAGTGTGACCCAAAAAGCAAAAAAACAAAGACTGACTTGACTAGATAAACACCCTTCTCAAATAAAAGTGAAAGATTAGTACAGTTTTTATTTCACTTCTGGGGGGAGTCTGGGGGAAGGTATGTAGGGGGTTTGCAATACTCAAGGGCTACTCCTGGCTCTTTGCTTGGGGATTATTCCTGGGCTTGCTCAAGTGATCTTGTAGGGTCAGATATCAAATTGCAGTAAATTTGCAGTAAAAATGTGCAGTAAAAATGTTAACCCTCATCCCTTAATTCAGTTTTTAGTTATGTTGAGGTTTTTTTGTTTGTGTGTTTGTGTTGTACTCAAGGACTCCTGACTCTTGAACACTGCTGAGTGTGGCCCCTCAAACAAAAAGGTATCAGGGATTGTCACACCTGAAGTGCTCAGGGCACCGGATGGGGTGCCAGGGAGCAAACCTGGGTTGGCTGCATGCAAAGCAAGTGCTTTAACCTCAAAGTTTCTCTCTAGTTCCTGACACATTTGAGTTGGAAATGATACGTAACACTGAAGACAGACAAACTAAGAAACTTTTTTGACAAACTGGTGAGCCTGACATATTCATGGGGTTTCTTATTCTTGATTTCTCTATCTGTAATCTAATGGATTGAAATGAAGTCTACAATTTTTACCAAAATTATGATCATTAATACATATGCCATATATAAGGCATAGGCAGATTTTATGAGTACCTCTCATAAAACTGACTTAACTTACTAATGCATATTTTGTTTTTCAAAATTTCTATATTATGCACATGTAGTACTATTATTAATTAGGAAAGGGGTATGACAGTTGTTGCAGGACTCCTCTAAGAGCCTCTGCATCTGCCCTGGATTGCCTCCTGCAGGTCACTTCATAGATAAGGGGGTAGTCTAAATGTGGCAGTTTATCTGACCATGTATTCTGTACTGGCTGGTATAAATATTCTCTCATGCTACCACAATCATTGTGGGACTAGCTAGATCTTAGCAGCATATTTGCCTGGCCACGTTGGATCTCTAAGTAATTAGACCAGAGAGAAATGCTGTTTGTCTCCAAGCAAGCAAGCATGGCTCCCTGATAACTCAAAGGCAACTAAAATACAAAACTACCGTGAAGTAGACGAGACTTGTGAAGGTTTGGAGAAATATTTAACACCCGGCAATGCTCAGGGGTTTCTCCTGGCTCTGCACTCAGGAATTACTCCTGGCGGTGCTCGGGGGCCATATGGGATGCCGGGGGATTGAACCCGGGCCGGCATGGGCCAGCCGCATGCAAGGCAAGCACCCTACCCGCTGGGCTATCGCTCCAGCCCCGACACTCTTTTATTAAAACAAAAATATTAAGATTGAGTTAACTTGAGTATCTTTGGGTTAAGCAACAGCATTTACATGCCAAACATGTGTATGCATAGAAGTTACCAATGTTCCCAGAAATCAGTGGAAATTTCCCTCCAAGAAGTACACACATGTTGACATTTCTTGGAAATCTCTGCAGCTGGTTTCCCTTCTTTGGTGCCATAGTCCCAAAAATTACTTGGCTGGAATTAAACAATAAGCCCATTGTTGCTGTATTCCCAGAAGGCAAAATTCAGGGATTTGTCTCTTTATTGCTCTTAGTGTCCCAAACTTAACTATTAGCCACTCTTCCTAATGTGGTTTTGATCTCTTAGAGAACTGTCATGTCAAATGTGCCTTCTGTGGGTTTGCTTCACTGCCTAAGTCTTTAATTCAGTGGCCAAGGAAGGCTATGGTAAGGCTGTGGAGGAGAGAAGTGTGCATGCTAAAATCAGAGATTTTTTGGCTATTAAATTGAAAAAGTGGTCCAGAGATGAGTGATTGCAATAGAAAGGTCTGGAGGGGCCGGGGTGACAGTATAGCAGGTAGGGCATTTGCCTTGCATGCAGCCAACCTGGGTTCAATCCCGGTATACCGTATGATCCCCCTGAGCAGCACCAGGAGTAATTCTTTTTTTTTTTTTTTAACAAATGAGCATTTCTTTATTTTTTTTTTTCTTTTTGGGTTACACCAGATAATGTTCAGGGCTAATGCCTGGCTCTGCATTCAGGAATTACTCCTGGCAGTGCTCAGGGGACCATATGGAATGAATGCCAGGGATCGAACCCGGGTTGGCCATATGCAAGGCAAACACCCTCCCTGCTGTACTAAGGCCCCAACAATGAGCTTTCTTCACATCTGGAAGAGACACTTGACTTGTATTCTTATATCCATTCTGTACATTTCTTTTTTTTTTTCCTTCAAATTTTATTACACCACTTTTTAGACATACAATTGCAAGATGCTCATGTCTAGTTTTGGTTCTACAGTGTTCCAACACCCATCCCTCCACCCGAACCCATTTCCCATCACCAATGCCCCCTACATCCTTCCCCCCCTCCCACACCTCCCACACCTCAACTGCTTGGCGGGTTCTTATGTCTTTTCTCTCCTCTCTCTCCCCCCTCCCGCCTACCTTTCCTACACCTCGTAGAGTGCAGTACATTAAAGAACATAACTGTTTCCACTAGTTTGATGGACCGCGTGGCAGCTTGTGGTCGCGCGACTTAGGGGCCTCATGGTCAGCGTCCAGACAGCGAATATGGCAGTTAATGTGGTGGGCGAGTCTCATCCGGCTGCTTCTGGGACCCCCAAAGGTGATGGGCCCACTCCCAAAACCCATTTGTCCTCCTGGGGGCCCCATAGTCAGCTGAGCCTGGGAAGAGCCGAGCTCCAGCCTCCCCAGCCGCCTAATTCTTTTTTTTTTAAGGGGGGTGGGGTGGGATGGGGTGGTGGTGTTGGGTGGAGGAGTTTTTTTTTTTTTTTTTTTTTTTTGGGTCACACCCAGCAATGCTCAGGGGTTACCCCTGGCTCTGCACTCAGGAATTACTTCCTGGCGGTGCTCGGGGGACCATATGGGATACCGGGGATCGAACCCAGGCCAGCATGGGCCGGCCGCGCAAAGCAAAAGAGGAGTAATTCTTGAGTGCAGAGCCAGGAGTAACCACTGAGCATTGTCACAGGGTATGACCCAAAAAAAAAAAAAAAAGTTGGAAATAGCAATGTTGAGGATAGTGCAAAGAACTGAACTGAATGTATTTCACCAGAAAAGAATAGTATATTAAGGCTTGTAGCAAACATGTTTAAATTTTACTTATAGGACCAATGAGTCATAAGAATTGGTCCTATGAAAGAAGTAAGAAAAAAGTCAATTTGACCTGTAGATAATTGAGGGAAATGAGTGCTGGGGATGTAGTTCAGTTAAAGAACGCTATAGGGGCCAAGAATGATAGTCTAGCGGGGAGGGCATTTGCCTTGCACGCAGCCAACCCGGGTTCAATTCTCAGCATCCCATATGGTCCCCCTGAGCACTGCCAGAAGTAATTCCTGAGTGCAGAGCCAGGAGTAACCCCCTGAGCATCGCTGGATATGACCCAAAAAGGATAAAAAAAAAAAGAACACTAGCCTTGCACGTGGGAGGTCTTCGCATATTTCACTGCTATTCACATTTCTCTTACCAAGGCAAAGAGCTTGTTCACATCTAAAACAGGTGGGGAGCCGGAGTGATGGCCCAGCGGGTAGGGCGTTTGCCTTGCACGGCCGCCCTGTGCCGACCTGGGTTCAATCCCCGGCATCCCATATGGTCCCCTGAGCACCGCCAGGAGTAGTTCCTGAGTGCAAAGCCAGGAGTAACCCCTGAGCATCGCTGGGTGTGACCCAAAAAAATAAATAAATAAATAAGTAAATAAATAAATAAATAAATAAAAAACAGGTGGGAAGCAAACATATCATATAAGCCTTCATTTACCAGGTAAATAAAAATTATAACGAAAGAAATTATATAATTTCTTATGGGGGGGGGTTCAGAGGCTGACCAGCCAATACTCAAAGGCTACTACTGACTTAGTATTGGTAAAGGGAGATTAGTCCTAGAAGTGGCCAGGGGGATTATTCCTCCTATGAGGAGCTAAAGATCTAACCAGGTTCTCCAGTATGCAAAGCATCTTCTCAGCATGTTGAGCTATTGTTAGGCTTGAGAGAACTTGGTTCTTTGAATTCTTCACGATCACGATCACGATCTTCCCGTTGATCATCTATTTGCTAGAGCGGGCACCAGTAATATCTCCATGTGTCCTGTCTCATGCCAGTAGAGCCAGGGGCATAGGCTTGCTACAGGAACATAAAGAGCCTCAAACCATTATATTAGGTCATGGGAATGACCTAATGTAATTGTTACTGGAATTTGGCATATCAAATACAACACGAGAAGCTTGCCAGGCTTGCTGAGCGGGAGGTAAACTCTTTTAAACACCTCCAAATAAAGCATTTATTGATGAACCGTGCGGCCGCTTGCACGCGAGCCGGGCTGTGATGGGCTGGTCTGCTGGGTGGAATTCTGATAGAGAGGGAGGAAGTCCAAATGTGGAAAATGGCGGCGCCCGTGGAGTGAGGGGGGTGGTCTGGCTTGTTGTGAGGCTCTGCCAAGGTGGTGGGCCAGGGCTAGAACCCGCCATGCCTCCCGACTGCCTCATGAATGGCTGTGCACAGGGAGAGCAAGGAACAGCTCTGCCCCATGTCTACGAGACTCTGGACCAGCATACCTGGGCCGGATTGAGGAAAAAGCTGCTGTAGGGTGGGTGTCGATGATCCGGGCTGTGATGGGCTGGTCTGCTGGGTGTAGTTCTGACGAGAGGGAGGGAAGTCCAAATGTGGAAAATTTGAATTCTTAAGAAGTTTAAATATTATTCCATTCCATTGGAAATAGCTATTTGTACCCATTTGTGCTGAATAGGGTATTATTTCTTTTATAATTCATAGAAAAGAAATTGTAGAGAAAAAAAGAGAAATTACTCTGTTATTTCTAGTCTATGCTATGGAGTCATTTTTAAGGTGAGGTGTGTTTGTTGAATACCAGTCCCTTCCCTGACCAAAAACAAAAACAACATGTGAACTGTTTCTACATATTCAAGACAATAATAAAATTCTAAATTGATGCTTATATTTTAAAAAAGTATGTCTAAACAAAAGAAAAATAAGTCTTTTTCTTCCAAGAGAATGAGCAGTAGAGAGAGAATGGAGATGATAGATGAACAGAATGAATATATATTAAAAGAATATATATAAACAGTATATATATATATTATGCCTCACTTTAGATAATTTACGTGATGATGAATCGGCATAGTATATGAGTTTATATATATGTATGTATGTGTGTATAACTTCTTTCATTAACATAATATTTTCCAGTTTCATCCATGAGGTAGCATATATCAGTGATTCATTTTGTTTGTTCATTCATCAGTTGATGCGCATTTGCATACCATTTGGCTTTTGAGAATCAAGAATTTTTATGGCTATATTTAAAACAGTGAAACAGCTGTAATACATATGGGTCTGAAAACAAATATTGAAATGTGTTATTTGAGGAATGATGAGTGCGATTTGATGGGGAATGAATAAAATGTGGAAACTTAAATAGTCCATGAAAAACATTTATGTAACAATGACACATTTCTGTATTGTCTTCAGTTCGCATTTAAAGTTTCCTAATTATAAATCACAATGTTTCATAATTATTACATAAAAGTTTTAAGATGGCAACTGGTACCTTAAAAAAATGTAATACCTGACTGTTATCTGATTGATTGTTTCCTTTTTTCACTCTCAGAATCAATGAAAATAATTTTTGGTTGTCTGTAAACTAAGATTTAATTGTCTCATCCTTCTACAGGATTAGAAACAAATATGCAAATATTTTTAGAGTTTATTAGTATTTTTAGCAGCTAATAATTATAGGGAAGCATTAAATATATCAGGCAATGGATCTCCAAAAAACAAAAGACATCTTTAAAGCCATGAGTTATTGCAAATATGAATAGAAGCTAAACTTATCCTTATATTAATTTAATAGTGGCAATACAAACACCACTGGTCGAACACCACAATAAAAAGAAACATGTTGAATTGGTAGGTGGTATTAGGGATATGAGAATGTTATTAACATTAATTTATATATCAAATTCACTCTCAACGAAACAAACATCTCTGAATGCAGCAGTTATGTGTTCCTAGGTCGAGAAGTCAACATGATGAACGACCTAAAATCTGAGCTACGCAGGAGGAAGAGAGCGGCATGGAGCTGGGGTCACCCCTTCCCTCTCCATTTTGTCTAAGCTCTGTAGCCCTGTCCAGGAGCTGCCCTGGGGACACCAGCCATAGCATGCAGAGCCTCAGACGCAGCTGGGGGAAGCTGGAACTCGGCTCCCCTGGCCCAGCTGACTATGGGGCCCCCAGGAGGACAGATGGGTTTTGGGGAGGGGCCCATCACCTTTGGGGAGTCCCGGAAGCAGCTGGATGAGACTCACCCGCCACATTAACTGCCATTTTCGCTGTCAATTCTTTCAGCGTCCTCATGAACGCTGACCATGAGGCCCCTAAGTCTTGCTGCTGCGTGGTCCACCAAACTAGTGGAAACAGTTATGTCCTTTATGTACTGCATTTTACGATGTGTAGGAAAGGTAGGTGGGAGGGAGAGATAGAGAGGAAAGATATACAGAACCTGCCAAGTAGTTGGGGTGTGGGAGGGGGAGGGAGGTGGGGACATTGGTGACGGGAGATGGGTTCAGGTGGAGGGATGGGTGTTGGAACAAACCAAAACTCGAGTATGAGCATCTTGCAATTGTATGTCTAAAAGTGGTGTAATACAAACATGAACAACGTTGTAATTGTATATCTCACGGTGGTATAAAATGTTTAAAAAAATAAAAGTGGTGTAATAAAATTAGGGAAAAAAAACATTAACATAAAAAACGACATTGGGATAGTGTTGGAGGGTCTCAGGTACTTGGTGCCGGTGGTGGAGGCGCAGTCAGAGAGCATTGTTAACCACGCTGCCTCAACAAAGTAAAGAAAGCACGGCTTTGAAAAAGAACTCACACCAACGTTGTAGGAGTATGACATTTTTGTTCACTTAGTGAACAATCTCCAACAATAGACAGAAATATAATTTTTAATTGTAAATATTTTATTTTCATGGAGAGGTTACTATGGTTTAGACTAGTCCCTGCTTTTACAAATAATTTTGGACCTAAACAAAATCTATTATAATTTACTATCCTCAAAGTTTGTTTGGAAGTCCACAATTACCAATACTACACAAGAAATTGCATGAACAGTGGTCTAAAATCAATTTCCTATATGACCAATGTCCTACATTACATAGACTGTTAACTAAAAAGGTTTTTTGTTTCCAGTTTTTGGGCCACACTTTGTGGACTGAGAGACTAAATCCCGATCATCTGCATTCGAGACAAATGACCCTACCTGCTGGATCATCTCTCCACTCCCTAAAATGTTTTAACTGTTCAATATAATTCTTGCATCCATAACTTGTTTGTCATATACCTTAATACACAGTAGCAGCCCGGTGAGAGACCATTCCAGTGAAATAAGCCACAGAAAGTGAAGAAGAATATCTGGAGTCATATTTAGGTCCCCCAACATGCTGTGAAGATGTCACTGTGCTAAAATGACAATCTTCCCATTCGTGCTTAGGTCTACTCCTGACTGTGATCCGAATCAGTCCTGCAGGGCTCAGGGGACCATATGAAGCCGGTGGGTGGGATGGGGTTGGGGTGGGTGAACCTCCTTATCCTTACACAAGGCAAGCGCCAAACCCATGTACCATCATTCCAGCTTTGTTCCACTACTGTCAACAGGGACACACATGACCCTCATGTGCTAGCCGCCCCACAGCCCCAACCAGACATCAGGACAACACACAAAACATTCATATTCTGGCTAGACCCATGACCACTTGTGTTGACCCGGGGAAAAGGCTTAAGACTTACATACATGTTTCCAGTTGTTTTAAAATCAAATCTGTAGAAAGTGATGAGAACCCGTAACCGGTTAGTTCTGGGCACCTTTCCTATTCTTTGGGAACGTTGACACTCAAGAGGCCTGGGTGAGCCTGGGAGAAAGCACAGAAGGACCCAAGGCAAATAGAGAAACGCACCATAGGATCTGGGTCTCCGGACCCGCCTTTAGGAGGCGGGACTTCCGGAAGGTGGGAGAGGCGGGACTTCCTGACGCCGGGAGAGGGCTGTGCAGGCACTGAGGATTTTGGCGGTAAGGGAGCTGGCGCTGACACCACGTTCAGGTCCCTAAGCAACTTGTGCCGAGGCGGACAGACCCATGCAGTCCCCAACAGTCCCCGCATAGAGCCCAAGTTCCAGCCCAAGCTCAAACACAGCATAAGTTCAAGACTCTGGACAGTCCAGGAGGGTCTTGCCCTTGGTAGTGATCCCTGAGCCACATGGTGGTTTTGCACGAGGCACTACAATCTTTCCTGTGTGACGTGTCCCAGGGCACGTCACAAACACTGCACGGGAAGGTATTGGCCACGCCAGGACAACAGCAGCCAGAAACTGGCTTATCTCGTTTCTAGTTCGGTTCTCCGCGTTGGCTTAGCCGTGATATCCAAACATGGCAACTTTCTCAGTCGATTTCCTACTGAGCCAGGCTGCCGTCCCCCACCGGGTCGTCTGGGGCATCACTGGTCACTTCATGTGTCCAGAAACCCTACAGCGCCCCTGACCGGGAGCACCTGCTCCCCGCCCTCACAGCCTCCAGGCCGCTCCCGGCTACATTTTCCATCACCCCTGGAGGCACCTGTCCCGTGCCCGATGGACGTGTCCGGCCTCCTGGAGGCCCTTATCCCAGCGGGTCCACGTTGTCAACAGAGCAAGAGCGGCCTGAAGACCGCCAGCCCAGCTCTCCGGGTCGCCGGTTGACACCGTCGTGCTCTAGAGTCCCCAGATGGCCCGACCAGCAGCGCTTACCACCACAGCCTGAAGGCAGGCGGCCCTGCAGACCCAAAGGGCCTCTGCAACTGACCCTATGCTGGGAGCGAGGTGAGCTGCCCCACCGCGGCTTGCCCTGCAGAGCCGCTACAGACTTCCCAATGGGGAGGAAGGAGGACCCAGCGGACCCCAGCTGCACACAGCCTGGCCCTTCGTGCTCCACAAGTACAGACTTCCCAATGGGGAGGAAGGAGGACCCAGCGGACCCCAGCTGCACACAGCCTGGCCCTTCGTGCTCCACAAGTACAGACATTCCTGCGGCTTCCCTGCCCCCAGCACCAGGACTTGTGAGGCCCACAATGCTGCCACCAACTTGGTTTACCAAGTTTCAAGTGCCCACGGCCCATCTGTTCCCAGTACTGGTCAGAAATCCACGCTCAGCCCTTTGCTTCCTGATCCAGCAAGCAACAGCCCTGTCAGGTCGGCTCTATCTCACATGGAGACTCTTGCCTACGATAGTCCCTTACAACGGCTCCTCTGCCTCAGCCCCTCGGACCTCCAAGCGTCCCAACTCTCTTCCAAGCTCCTTCGGGCAAAGATGAATCCCCAGAACCCGTGTGTGTGGCCCTCCCCTCCTCCCTTACCTGCCATTCCTCCAGCCCCTCTGTCCTCCATGGCTTCTCCCTCTGCTCCTGGGAGCAACAGCTGTGATCTTGAGCCTATGGACACAACATCCCCTTCTCGGGCAATCACTTTCACAATCTCTCTGTGTTGGGGATAGCCGCCTCCTCTTTCACACGCTCCTCTGGTTCTGAGAACCAACTGTCCATATCCTCATTGGGGGTAAGAGTGAAGAAGCCACACAACAGCTCTGTGCCAGGCACCCAAGGTGTAGCCCAAGCACAGCACTCGAAAGTCCCACCTAGTGCTGCAGCTGGGTCTGAGAGCCAGCCATCCATGGCCTACACCCACGGCATCACCTCTATACCTGCACCATCAGTCAGCGCACAGACTGCAATTCTGGGTCAGTCCCCTGGAGCCGTCCACTACTTACCTGGAGGAGAGGTAAGAAGGCACACAACAGTTCTATGCCAAGCAACCAAGGTGTAGCCCAAGCACAGCACACAAAACTCCCACCTAGTGCTGCAGCCATTTCTGAGGCCCAACAATTCATGGTCTACAACAACGACTTCAGTT
This sequence comes from Cryptotis parvus, assembly GCA_021461705.1. Classification (NCBI taxonomy): domain Eukaryota; kingdom Metazoa; phylum Chordata; class Mammalia; order Eulipotyphla; family Soricidae; genus Cryptotis; species Cryptotis parvus. The sequence continues at coordinate 13,232 of JAJIBD010017326.1, forward strand.
ATATGCCTGGAATGTCAGTCAGTGCACAAACTGCAATTCCCACACAGTCCCCTGGAGCTGTGCACAACTTATCTGGGACAAGAGGAAAGAAGCCACACAACCCAGCATGATAATCTTCATGTCCATCCATATGAAGGTAAGCTTCATGATTGCATCTTTTTTTTTTTTTTTTTTTTTTTTTGCTTTTTTGGGCCACACCTGGTGATGCTCAGGGTTTACTCCTGGCTCTGCACTCAGGAATTACTCCTGGTGGTGCTTGGGGGGACCATATGGGATGCCGGGGATCGAACCCAGGCCGGCACAGGCCAGCTGTGTGCAAGGCAAGCGCCATACCCGCAGGGCTATCGCTCCGGCCCCATGACTGCATCTTTTCTGACAGCTGCATAGTATTCCATTGTGTAGATGCACCACAGTTTTATTATTATTATTATTATTATTATTATTATTATTATTATTTTGCTTTTTTGGGTCACACCCATCAATGCTCAGGGGTTTCTCCTGGCTCTGCACTCAGGAATTACTCCTGGCGGTGCTCGGGGAACTTATGGGATGCCGGGGATCGATCCCAGGCCAGCATGGGCCGGCTGTGTGCAAGGCAAACGCCCTACCCACTGGGCTATCCCTCCAGCCCGCACCATAGTTTCTTTAGCCATTCTTCTGTTCTCGGCACTCAGGTTGTTTCCAGATTCTGACTATCGTGACTACTGCTGCAGTGAATACAGAAGTGCAGATAGTGTTTATTTTGTGTTTTTGGGTATCCAGGATTATTCCCAGGAGTGGTATTGCTGGGTCAAATGGGAGCTCAATATCAAGTTTTTGGAGGAATATCCATATTGTTTTCCAAAAAGGGCTGGACCTGTCAGCACTTCCACCAATAGTGAATGAATGAGTGTCCCTTTATCCCCGTATCCACGCCAGCACTTGTTCTTGCTCTTTTGGATGTGTGCCAGTCTTGTGGCTTGAAACAATACCTCATAGAAGATAAACCACAGATATAGAATGACTGCATTCATTAGTTGTATATAAATATAGACTAGTTATACTAATTGTATGAATGGTAATGCCACACTAGAACTGAGTATTGAAAGTAAGCAAGGGATATACATGATAACCCATAAATGTATATATAACAAATCACAATATTTAAGAGATGGGACGGGGGAGAGGAGAGAGAGGAGAGAGAACAAAAGTACCTGCCACGGAGGCAGGCTGGGGGAGGGGGAGGGAATGTGGGGACATTGGTGATGGGAATATGGCTTGTACTAGGCATGTAGGAGTTGTAGTGGTGTGGTGATGCAGTACCAGTAATTGGGTCTTACACATAAAGTCTTGGGTCTTGCACATAAAGGTATATACCACTGATGTCACATCCCCAGCCTTATCACATTCCTATGATACCCTTCTGCAGAACAGATTTTATAAAATATTTTATTATACCACCATGAGATATACAGTTACAAAGATGTTCATGAGATGTTCATATTTGGGTTTTGGTCATACGATTTGAACATATTTGATTTTGTCTGTATTGTTTATATTGTAGCAAACATCCTGTGTTTTACCCAGAGGTTCACTCAAGATTTTCAACCACTAGATTGTTTTTCTTTTTTTTTTTTTGTCTGACGAGAAATGTATTTTCATCTTTGGAAGGAGTAGTGCCCTTAACTTCAATTGTCTACAACAATCTTGTGTTTTTAGTTTGGTTTTGCTTCAACTATTCTTTTCTCATTGATTTTATTGCTTTTCCTGATCATTGAATAATAATTCTTTTTCATAACTGCTCATTATTTGTCCATAATAGTTTTTATAGTAATGTTGTGGGGCTCATATCTAGCCACACGAGCAGCTTAGCTGCTGAGCCTAGCCATATTATACATAGAAACGTTATAGTCCTAGAAGAACGGGAATCCAAAGGGCTAACTACTCTGAAATTACACTAGAAATGCTTATTAATCTTTAGTTTTGAAAAATGCATCATTTTGACTCCATCATCCTAAACTGTGGTAGAGCTTGGAATCTGGACCTCCACTAGTACACCATATAATTATGAGGAATACAGTCTGCGTTCTTTATAGTCTAGGCCAAATATTCCTCTACCTTAAGTGAGATCACTAAAGACCCCATATATCCCACATGATTAAAACAAATGGGAAAGCAAATTAGGGCTGAAACTCTGTTATTAATCAGCAGGTGATTTTTACTACTTACATTTTTTAAGACAGTGGATTATCAGAAATTAGAATTTCAGAATAATAGTACATTTCTCTCCTGCCCTAAGATTTTCCTTTTCGGAAATTAGCAATGGCTCCTATTTGGGGTGAGCCTGTCCTCCCCCCTCCCTGGATCAGTGACTACCATGATACCAGAGTGAGGCCATGTAATGAAACTCCTACCACACCACAGACTTCCTGAACATGATGTGTCAGGAGGCTGC
>JAJIBD010017332.1:0-13784 GCA_021461705.1 Cryptotis parvus
TCTCCCTCAGCCCCCCTGAGCTGTCTCCCTCAGCCCCTGAGCTGTCTCCCTCAGCCCCCTGAGCTGTCCCCCTCAGCCCCTGAACTGTCTCCCTCAGCCCCTGAGCTGTCTCCCTCAGCCCCTGAGCTGTCTCCCCTCAGCCCCCTGAGCTGTCTCCCTCAGCCCCTGAACTGTCTCCCTCAGCCCCTGAGCTGTCTCCCTCAGCCCCTGAACTGTCTCCCCTCAGCCCCTGAACTGTCCCTCCCTAGCCCTGAACTGTCTCCCTCAGCCCCTGAGCTGTCTCCCCTCAGCCCCTGAACTGTCTCCCTCAGCCCCTGAGCTGTCTCCCTCAGCCCCTGAGCTGTCTCCCTCAGCCCCTGAGCTGTCTCCCTCAGCCCCTGAGCTGTCTCCCCTCAGCCCCCTGAACTGTCTCCCTCAGCCCCTGAGCTGTCTCCCCTCAGCCCCCTGAGCTGTCTCCCTCAGCCCCTGAGCTGTCTCCCCTCAGGCCCCTGGAGCTGTCTCCCTCAGCCCCTGAGCTGTCTCCCTCAGCCCCTGAGCTGTCTCCCCTCAGCCCCCTGAACTGTCTCCCTCAGCCCCTGAGCTGTCTCCCCAGCCCTGAGCTGTCTCCCTCAGCCCCTGAGCTGCCTCCCCTCAGCCCCTGAGCTGTCTCCCTCAGCCCCTGAGCTGTCTCCCTCAGCCCCTGAACTGTCTCCCTCAGCCCCTGAGCTGTCTCCCCTCAGGCCCCTGAGCTGTCTCCCCTCAGGCCCCTGAGCTGTCTCCCTCAGTCCCTGAGCTGTCTCCCCTCAGTCCCTGAACTGTCTCCCTCAGCCCCTGAGCTGTCTCCCCTCAGCCCCCTGAGCTGCCTCCCCTCAGCCCCTGAGCTGTCTCCCTCAGCCCCTGAGCTGTCTCCCTCAGTCCCCTGAACTGTCTCCCCTCAGCCCCTGAGCTGTCTCCCTCAGCCCCCTGAGCTGCCTCCCCTCAGCCCCTGAGCTGTCTCCCCTCAGTCCCTGAGCTGTCTCCCCTCAGTCCCTGAACTGTCTCCCCTCAGCCCCTGAGCTGTCTCCCCTCAGGCCCCTGAGCTGTCTCCCCTCAGGCCCCTGAGCTGTCTCCCTCAGCCCCTGAGCTGTCTCCCTCAGCCCCTGAGCTGTCTCCCCTCAGCCCCCTGAGCTGTCTCCCTCAGCCCCTGAGCTGCCTCCCTCAGCCCCTGAGCTGTCTCCCCCTCAGGCCCCTGAGCTGCTCTCCCCTCAGGCCCCTGAGCTGTCTCCCTCAGCCCCTGAGCTGCCTCCCTCAGCCCCTGAGCTGTCTCCCCCTCAGGCCCCTGAGCTGTCTCTCCTGACATGCAAACTTTCTTTTATAATTAAAAAAGTCTTCCTTTTTTTTTGTTGCGGTCACCGTGAGCAGAGCCACACCCTTGGCTGGCGTCACTTGTCACACTTGGCACTTGGGTCCATACCCTGGCTGGGGTCACTCGTTGCACTTGGCATTTGGGTGACATGACGGGGAAACTCATTAGCAGCCTCATGACATGCAGCTGCTAATTGGATGTTGCTTCACTGCTTTCAAGCTTTTCATTTGTCCTGGTGTTTTTTATTTCTTTTTGGGTCACATCCAGCAATGCTCAAGGGTTACTCCCAGCTCTTGGCTCAGGAATTACTGCTGGCATTACTCTGGGATGCCGGGAATCGAACCCAGGTCGGCCGCTTTCAAGGCAAACGCCCTACCCACTGTACTATCTCTCCGGCCCCTGTCCTGTTATTTTATTTATTTATTTATTCATTTATTTATTCATTCATTCATTTATTTATCTATCTATTTATTTATTTATCTATCTATTTATTTATTTTTGCTTTTTGGTCACACCTGGCAATGCCTCATGAGTTACTCCTGGCTCTTTACTCAGGAATTACTCCTGGCGGTGCTCGGGGGACCATATGGGATGCCGGGATCAAACCTATGTTGGCTGCATGCAAGGCAAATGCCCTACCCACTGTGCTATCACTCAGGCCCCTGTTCTGGTATTTTTTTTTTTTTTGCTTTTTTGGGTCACACCCGGCAATACTCAGGGGTTTCTCCTGGCTCTGCACTCAGGAATAACTCCTGGCGGTGCTCTCGGGGACCATATGGGATGCCGGGGATCGAACCCGGCCGCGGCACAGGCCGGCGCGCGCAAGGCAAACGCCCTACCCGCTGGGCTATCACTCTGGCCCCCTGTTCTGGTATTTTTAATGCTTTTCTTTTCTTTCCTTTCTTCTTGTGTGTGTATGTGTGTGTGTGTGTGTGTGTGTGTGTGTGGGGAGAGAGAGAGAGAGAGAGAGAGAGAGAGAGAGAGAGAGATGTTTGACCACACCAGCAATGCTTAGGGATCATTCCTGATGGGACTTGAGGATCATAGGGAGTGTTGGGGATGGAACCTAGGGTTGGGTGTGTGTCGGAGAGCTGCTTGGGTCCCTAACGATATCAGGAAACAGGTTCCCTTCTACCTCCAAGGTTGGCAGGGAATGGATGAAAACTCATGAGTATAACATGGTTCTAAAAGACTTTTAATAATTCAATAATAAAACAAGCTTTGTCACTAAAATCCAAAATAATGGGATTCCCCAGACCTCTAGCTCTTGGTCAGAACTTAGACCATGCACTTGGGCCCAAGTCTCCCACCAAAGTGGATGCCAGTACCTTAAGTCAGTCCCCTAATATATCCAAAAATAATCCTATCTTTAGGGAGGGTATTGTCAACAAAGATCAACAATCAGCTTCAAGGTGTAGAACAAGAAACACTTGTTTCAGGTATAAACAAATAATTATGCCAGGGACTAGTCCTTTTCTCCGAGATTTTCTCTTTCTCTCTCTCTCTTTCTCTCTCTCTTTCTTTTTTGGATCACACTTAGCAATGCTCAGGGTTGTTCTCTGCACTCAGGAATTACTTCTGACAGTTCTCAGGGGACCATGTGGGGTGTCTGGGATCGAACCCACTGTGCTATTGCTACGGCCCCCCAGATTATCTCTTATGTCAAAATACTGGAGAGAGGGGCTGGAGTGATAGCACAGTGGGTAGGGCATTTGCCTTGCCTGCGGCCGACCCAGGTTCAATCTCCAGCATCTCATATGGTTCCCCGAGCACCGCCAGGAGTGATTCCTAAGCGAAGGCCAGGAGTAAACCCTGAGCATTGCCGGTGTGACCCCCCCAAAGAAAAACACTGGAGAGAGAGAGAGGGAGAGCTGGTATAAAGAAATACATCTCAATGGAGATATATGTATGTATATAAAATTATATATATATATATATAATATTTGCTTCTTGGGTCACACCCAGCAATGCTCAGGTGTTACTACTGGCTCTGCACTCAGTAATTATTCCTGGTGGTACTTGGGGTACCATATGGGATGCCAGTGATTGAACCCAGGTCTGCGCATGCAAGGCAAAGCGCCCTACCCGCCTGTGCTATCGCTCTGGCCCTCAATAGATGTATATTCATGGGGAGAAACACATTATAATTTCATGGGTTTCATGCAGTCTAGATGGTACCCACAAGGTCTATTTTCTGTTCTGCACCAAGGCGATTCTCAGTGTCTTGTCCTCTGTTTACTGAAAGGGTCATGCTTGCCTGCTTGAGGGCAGACTAGTATGATCCCTCCTTTGATCTTAAAGGATAGTCTCAACATAACCAGGGTGGTGGTCTGCTGGCAAATTCTAAGTGTCCCATGCTGGGAACAGTGAGTATTAAGAGGAATTGTGCCCAATCTAGATAACATTGAAATGGGGCTGGAGCAATAGTGCAGCAGGGAGGGCATTTGCCCTTGCACGTGACTGACCCTGGTTCAATTCCCCCGCATCCCCATATGGTTCCCCAGCACCACTGTCACTGTCACTGTCTTCCCGTTCATCATCGATTTGCTCGAGCGGGCTCCAGTAACATCTCCATATGACCTGTCTCATGCTAGTTGAGCCCAAGGGCACCTGCTTGCTCCAGGAACATAAAGAGCCTCAAACCATTCCATCAGGTCATGGGAATGAGGTCTACAATTGTTACTGGTATTTGGCATGTGAAATACAACAAAGGTAGCTTGCCAGGCTCTGCCATGCGGGTAGCATACTCTTGTAGTCATCTCCAAATCCAGCATTTATTGATGAACCGCTGCAGCCGCTTAGAGCCATGCGAGCCGGGCTGTGATAGGCTGGTCTGCTGGGTGGAGTGCTGACGAGGGGAAGTCTGGATGTGGAAAATGGAGGTCCTCATGGAGTCGGGGTGTCGTCCTGGCTTATTGTGAGGCTCTGGGCCGGATTAAAAAAGACTGCTGCAGGGGTGGATCTCGATGAGCCGGGCTGTGATAGGCTGGTCCTGAGATGGCTCAGAGTGCCGGTGCGTGCCTTGCTAGAGCCAGGCCCCAAGTCGGTCCCCACCCAACCAGACCCCCACCAGCACATGTGTTTGTGACCCTAGGACCCCTGTTTCCTAGGTTTAAGCAGCGCCACAGCGCAGCCTGTGCCCCTGGGCTCAGCCCAACTGGACGTAGCCTCTTGGCCCCCTGAGCACTGCTGGGGTGTCCCCCACCAAGAGAACTGGCCAGAAATGGGGAGAGTAAACTAAAGGAAACATATGAAGAATCATCATGGGTCCCAACGAGGGACAGTCTCACTGAGGGTGGGCAATCGTGCACATGACCAGGTCAGGGGTCAATATTCAAACTGTCTAAACAATTCTTTTGACTCAATAATGCATATAATTGTGTTGTTGCTGTTTCGCGCCACATTCAGCCTTGCTCAGGGCTTACTCCTGGGTCTGTAATCAGGGATCACTCCTTGGGAAACAAATGTGGTGCCGGGGATCAAACCCAGGTTGCTCATGTATCATCTCTTTGCTTTTGTTTGGCTCAGAAGCAAAACAACAACAACAAAAAGAATTAAAACAGGGGCCAGAGCGATAACACAGCAGGTAAGGCATTTGCCTTGCACGTGGCCAACCTGGGTTCGATCCCGGCATCCCATATGGTCACCTGAGCACAGCCAGGAGTAATTCCTGAGCGAAGAGCCAGGAGTAACTCCTGAGCATTGCCGGGGTGTGACCCAAAAAAAAAAAAAAAAGAATTAAAACACAGCCTTGGGCTGGAAAGGTTAACACATGGGTACACAGGTAGTACAGGTAACACAGTCACTTGCCTGGCACAAGGCTGATGCCAGTTTAGCCCCTAGCACTGCACAGGGTCCCCAGAAGCCCAAGCACAGAGCTAGGCGGTAAGCCCTGAGCAGAGCTAGGGGAGGCTTGGCCCCAAAACCAAACTAAACAAACCAAAAGTTTAAATTACCTGATTTTTTTTCAAAAAAGGAGCGAGACAGAGAACAAGAGAAAGAGAGGGAGAAAGTAAGAGAGAATGAGAGAGTGAGAGAGAGGGAGAGAGCGAGAGTGAGTGAGCGAGCAAGAGAGAGAGAAAACGAGAGAGAACAAAGGCACTGAATAGCATTTTCCCAGAGAAAGAAACAAATGCCAAAGAGGAACCTGGAAAGGGAATCCGTATGTCTGATCACCAGGAAGGGCAGACCAGACTCTCAGTGAGATGCCGTGAGCCGTGCCTGCAGGAGGGAGGGAGGATTCAGGCTTTACGGGGGCTGGGGAGCGCCTGAGCAGGAGCCGCAGCCTCTGTGCCTCCAATAACCTGAACCAAAGGTGCTGGAGTGTAGCACCAGCGGGAGGGCATTTGCCTTGCACTCCGCTGACCCGTGTTCAATGCCCAGCATCCCATGTGGTCCCCTGAGCACTGCCAGGAGTGATCCCTGAGCACAGAGCCAGGAATAATCACTAAGCATCACCCAGTGTGGCCCCCAAAACAAAACTAAAAAGTGCCCCAAAATCCAGCAATCCCACTCCTGGGTCAATCGGAGGAAGTGAAATCAGTGTTCCAAAGTGATAGCAACATGCACTATAGCTACTAAAATATAGCACGTACTGTATACATAATAATGTGCACATATAAAAATGTGCATTATATCTAATAAAATATAGCAATACTGTACATATAATAACATTCACTATATAATACCACACATGTGATAACATGTACATGAAGTAAACATGGTATCCCACGTTTATTACAATTCTAATCACAATGGCCAGGATGTAGAACCCCCTAAATGTCTGTCTCAACAAGTGACTGGGTGCGATGTGAGAGATGTGCCCACACACGCGACACACATGCATGCACATGCAAACACACACATTATTCCCCTCTGAGGAAGAAGGAAGACTATAAAGATGTGGCTGGATCGATCTTTACAGTATATGGAAGTGAAATAGAGAAAGACGGAGACAAATTCTAACTTTGTGTGGAATCCATAAAAAGTCAATTCTTGTAATTGACTTTACAATTACAAGAAAAATTTTAAAAATTTAAAAGAATCTAAAATTAAAAAGAAATCCCTGTAATAGGGCCTTATACACACCCTCCAGGAAAGAGAAACCCAATTTAGGACAGGGACATAGCTCAGAGCTGAAGCACACGGCTTGCGTGTATAAGCCCTGCAAGCAGCCCGTGATACCCAGGGCACTGCTGGGGGTGACCGTGAGCAATGGGCAGGGGATAGCCCTGAGCCCTGCTGGGAGGGACCGTGAGCAATGGGCGGGGGATAGCCCTGAGCACTGCTGGGAGTGACCGTGAGCAATGGGCAGGGATAGCCCTGAGCACTCTGGGAGTGACCGTGAGCAATGGGCAGGGATAGCCCTGAGCACTGCTGGGAGTGACCGTGAGCAATGGGCAGGGATAGCCCTGAGCACTGCTGGGAGTGACCGTGAGCAATGGACAGGAATATTCCTGAGCCCTGCTGGGGTGACCCATGAACAATGGGCAGGGATAGCCCTGAGCACTGCTGGGAGTGACCGTGAGCAATGGGCAGGAATAACCCCTGAGCACTCTGGGAGTGACCGTGAGCAATGGGCAGGGATAGCCCTGAGCACTGCTGGGGAGTGACCGTGAGCAATGGGCAGGGGATAGCCCTGAGCACTGCTGGGAGTGACCGTGAGCAATGGGCAGGGATATCCCTGAGCACTGCTGGGGGGTGACCGTGAGCAATGGGCAGGGATAGCCCTGAGCAATGCTGGGGGTGACCGTGAGCAATGGGCAGGGATAGCCCTGAGCACTGCTGGGAGTGACCGTGAGCAATGGGCAGGGATAGCCCTGAGCACTGCTGGGAGTGACCGTGAGCAATGGACAGGAATATTCCTGAGCCCTGCTGGGGTGACTCATGAACAATGGGCAGGGATAGCCCTGAGCACTGCTGGGAGTGACCGTGAGCAATGGGCAGGAATAACCCCTGAGCACTCTGGGAGTGACCGTGAGCAATGGGCAGGGATAGCCCCTGAGCACTGCTGGGAGTGACCGTGAGCAATGGGCAGGGGATAGCCCTGAGCACTGCTGGGAGTGACCGTGAGCAATGGGCAGGGATAGCCCTGAGCACTGCTGGGGGTGACCGTGAGCAATGGGCAGGGATATCCCTGAGCACTGCTGGGGGTGACCGTGAGCAATGGGCGGGGATAGCCCTGAGCAATGCTGGGGGTGACCGTGAGCAATGGGCAGGGATAGCCCTGAGCACTGCTGGGAGTGACCGTGAGCAATGGGCAGGGATAGCCCCTGAGCACTGCTGGGAGTGACCGTGAGCAATGGACAGGAATATTCCTGAGCCCTGCTGGGTGACCCATGAACAATGGGCAGGGATAGCCCTGAGCACTGCTGGGAGTGACCGTGAGCAATGGGCAGGGAATATTCCTGAGCCCTGCTGGGGTGACCCATGAGCAATGGGCAGGGATAGGCCTGAGCCCTCTGGGAGTGACCGTGAGCAATGGGCAGGAATAATCCCTGAGCACTGCTGGGTGTGGCTGAGAAACAAAACAAACAAAAGGGAAACTCACATGCACAGTCATTGGTTACCAGTGGTAGGCTGGGAGGACAAAGGTAGATTCAGCTTGTATATGAGAGTGCTCGGGGTCTGATGCCCAGTGCTGGGCTCCTACATAGCACATTATTCCAGGTAAAGCAGATCTGTATGAGAACAGATTTTTTTTTGTCTTTTTGGGTCACACCCGGCAATGCTCAGGGGGTTACTCCTGGCTCTGCACTCAGAAATTACTCCTAGTGGTGCTCGGGGACTCATATGGGATGCCAGCGATCGAACCCAGGTTGGCTGCATTCAAGGCAAATGCCCTCCCACTGTACTACTGCTCCAGTCCCAAGGATAGATCGTAAATGTTCTCAGCACATAAGAGAATTGGTCACCAAGGCCAGAGAGACAGCACAGAAGCTGGTGTGCTTGTCTCATACTCCAATCCAGCCAGGTTTGATCCCCAGCACCATCTACCAGCCCCAAGACCCACCAGGAGTAATCCCTGAGAAGAGAGCTAGAGTCAGCCGGGCGGAGTCAGCCCAGAGCACTGCCAGGAGTCAGCCCAGAGCACTGCCAGGTGTGGCTCCATACCAAAATCAAACCAACAAACAAAACAAGAAGAATCGTGATTCTAAGATGTGATAAAGACATAAGCTAAGGCCTTAGTATACAAACTTCCACTATTCAACAGTAGCATCTCCTGGGCAGTCTAGAAGCTGAAATGGTATAAATCAAAGTAATCCATATGGAAACAGTTTTTGAGTATTTTCAGACGCTAAATAAAATAGCTATGCGGTGCTGGAGAGCCAAGCCTGGGTGTCTCCCATGCAAAACCTGTGCTTGTCAGAGAGTCAGCAACCCAGCAGAAACCAGATCCGGTTATGCAGATTCTTAGGCCACCCCTCACGGGGACCACAGAAACCGCACAGAGACCAACACAGAAGTAGAGTTTACTTACACTCACACAAGCCATTGTGCTGTGGGTTCACAAGGCCAAGAGACTCGGAACCCCAAGCGTTTGCAAGCAGACTGTCCATGTTCTTTCTCAAGCCATCTAGCAGGGTGCAATGTACCCAAACGGGATGCCTGACAGTCGAGTTTTAGTCTTAGCACAGCAGACAGGTGCCTACTCCCACACGTTCTTATTTCTATCTTAGCAGGAGAAACGGTGGTAAGGTCACCTGCAGGCTGTACCACCAGCCTGTCCTCAACAATACTGAGGCAGTTGGCCTCGAGCTCATCCCATCCCTCTCTGCCATGCTCAGGGGGCTGGAGGCCTCTCATCTTGTCTGTCTGTCTGTCTGTCTGTCTGCCTGTCTGTCTGTCTGTCTATCTATTTCTCACTTGTCACTTGTTCACTTGTCTTCCCGTTGTTCATCACTTTGCTCGAGCGGGCACCAGTAACATCTCCATATGTCCTGTTGTGTGCTAGTGTAGCCCAAGGGCATCCGCACTCATGAGGAACATGAAGAACCTCAGACCATTCCTCCAGGTTATGGGAATGAGCTTTATAATTGTTACTGGGTTTTGGTATATCAAATACAACACAGGTAGCTATTTATTTACTTATTTATTTGTTTATTTATTTTTTTGGGTCACAGTTGACAATGTTCAGGAGTTACTCCTGGCCCTTCACTCAGGAAATACTCCTGGTGGAGCCTGGGAGTAATTCCCATCCCATTCCAACCATATGGGATTCCAGGGATGGAACCCAGGTTGGCCGCATGCAAGGCAAACGCTCTCCCGCTGTGCTATGGCTTCAGCCCACGGCCACTCATTTTAAAGATGCCACACTCCAGCCTCACACGGATTAGTGGTTTTCTGACCTAGCTTTCACAACAATAAACATTTTTCCCCTGGGGCCTGAGAGATAGTACAGCAGGAGGGCATTTTCCTTGCACACGGGGACCCAAGTTTGATCCTCGGCACCCCTTGAGCACCACCAGGAGTAATTCCTGAGTGCAGAACCAGGAGCAGCCCCCTGAGCTATCTTTGGGTGTGAGCCAAAAAGTCAAACCAAGACCAAACAAGAGCAGCCTTTTCAGGAGATGCTGAGCCTGATGTCCAGGGACCCTGTGAAGAGTCAGAGGATCCCACAAGGAGGCACAGGCTGAGCGGGCAGCAGCGATGGCAGTAAAACATGTTCCTGCATGGTCTTGTACACGCACATACCTGTGTAGATATGCACATGAAATGCGATCTGCACATATGTGCATGTGTGTGTGCCTCACATGCTCACATGCACAAACACACACAAAGATGCACATACACAGAAAACGGGTGGTCTCATAAGCTGTAAAGCAAACATGGATTCTCCAGGCAAAGACAGATTCCAGGACCTGTCCCAGGGGATGCCGAGTTAAAGCAGAGGGCTTTCTGGATTGCGGCGTGGAGGTTAGGGCCCAACTCAAAGTAAGGGCTAATTAAATCATGCCACATTTCAGTGAATCTCATTCTTGCCACCTCAGTCATTTTATTTTTTTAAAATATTTTATTATATCACTGTTAGATATATATACAATTACAAGATGTTCATGTTTGAATTTTGGTTCTACAGTATCCCAACACCCATCCCTCCACCCCTGCCCATCTCCCATCACCAATGTCTCCATCTTCCTCCGCCTTCCCCAAGCCTGCCTCCATGGCAGGTTCTTTATCTCCTTCCTCTCTTTCTCTCTCTCTCTCTCTCTCTCTCCTTCCCTTTCTTAAACATTGTAGATTGTAATATATTCTAGAACATGATTGGTTCCACCAATTTGATATACCGGGTCTGGACCACAAAAATGGCGGCTATTATGGTGAGCGAGTCTCATCCAGCTGCTTCTGAGGCCCTTCAGAGGTGATGGGGCCCACTCCCAAAACCCATCTTGCCTCCCTGGGAGCCTCAAGGTCAGCTGAGCTAGGGAGAGCCGGATGGCAGCTCTCCCCTATGCATCTGAGTCTCTGCATCATGGCCGAGAGCCCTGAGGCAGTTTGTGGGGGGGGCCACCAGGCCTCGGGGACGGGTCAGAGAGGGGGAATCCCCAGCTCCGTCTTCAGGAACACCCGGTGACTTCCGCCTCTGAGACCCACCTATTGGACTCGAACTCAGCACCTCAGTCATTTTAAAATGATGTTGCTGGTCTTCCACCACCCAGCCACCTTCTATTACAATTTTTTTTTTTTTTTTGCTTTTTGGGTCACACCCCAGCAATGCTCAGGGAGTTATTCCTGAATCTACGCTCAGGAATTACTCCCGGCGATGCTCAGGGGACCATATGGGATGCTGGAGATGGAACCTGTGTTGACTGCATGCAAGGCAAACGCCCTACCTTCTGTGCTATCACTCCAGCCCATGAATTTTTTCTTTTTTTTTCTTTTTTTTGGGTGACGCTCAGGGTTTACTCCTGGCTCTTTGCTCAGGAATTATTCCTGGCAGTGCCTCGGAGGATCATATGTGATGCCAGGGATCGAGCCCAGGTCAGGTGCATGCAAGGCAAATGCCTTACCCGTTGTGCTATCACTCTGGTCCCCGGCCCATGATTTAATAAAAGTGCAGAGAGAAGCAGAACCTGGTCCAAGCCAAGTTGAAGTCCAGCGGGTGTGGACACTTTCGCCTGTTCTTTGCATTTCAAATGAGTGAGGCTTGCTGGAACAAAAGTTCAGGGAGCAGAAGGTGGCAGAGAACAAAACTCCCCGTCAGCACTGGGCCCCACAACAGCACACCAAGCTCCAGCTCTCACCGCATGCTGGTCCTTCCAGCATTCCTGAAACCTCAGTTCAGCACCTCACATTCCTTCCAGCAAATTCTCCATTGCTCCCCATTCATTGTGCAGAAGAGTAGGCAAAGGTTTCAGGGGAAATAAAATGAAAAAGGGGTTGGGGCAGAGATAACATAGTGGGTCCCCTGAGTTCCCGAGCATTGCCAGGAGAGACCCCTGAGCACAAAGCCAGGAGTAAACCCCTGAGCATTGTCGCGAGGGTCCCAAAAGCAATAAGTAAGCACATAAAATGTTATCATTTAGTTTCAGATTCTCTGTCAGTGCTCAGCAACCAGATACCAGAACTCAATTCTCAGTACTCAGCACCCAGCACTGGGGACTCAACACTCAGCACTCTGAGAGGTGGCAAAGTACTCAGCACCCAGCACTGGGGACTCAACACTCAGCACTCTGAGAGGTGGCAAAGTCCTGCCTGGCCCCTTGCTGGGAAGCTGCTCTCGCGTTGGCCTGTAGATGCTGCACCTAGAGAGGCCTTGGGACCCCGCCCTGCTGAGCTCCTTTCCGACTTCTTGGATTATGGGAAGCGGGGTTTGAAGAGTGGTTAAGACTAGTAGGATGAATGGAACCCTAAGGGATAGTCAGCGGGCAGGGCGTTTGCCTTATCCAGGTTCAATCCCGGCATCCCCATATGGCCCCCAAGCACCAGCAGGCGTGATCCCTGAATACAGAGCCAGGAGTAACCCTGGCATTGCTGGGTGTGGCCCCAAAGCCTCTCACCTCCCATTTAACGTCTTCTCTGGTCCCACTGCTCCTTGAAGAGGGTCTGATGTGACACACTCAGTGTGTGGAACCTGTCACTTTCCCCAGGGAACATTTGTCTCTTCTCACCTCAGTGCTCAGGGCCTCTCATCAACTCCCCGACACTCCCCAGGCACCGCTGGGGACCAGGATGGAGCCCTCCTGGTGGATTCCCTGGGCCTGTCTGGAAACGTCCAAAACTCTACGCCATGGTTGGCAAAGGAGAGAACTCTGGCCATCGCGAGCGTGAGGCGCAGGCATGCACCTCTTCTCCTTGCTCCCGTCTCCAGCTCTGCAGCTCCCCCTCGCCTGACCCCACAGCAAGGCCAGGGCGTGGGGAACAGAGCTGGACCTCTGCCCCCCTGCTCTGCCCCTGCCAGACCCCTGACCCCCACCTGCACCCTCTGGCCCCACCACCTCCTTTGACCAATGGTAGGGCTGCATTAAATAAATCATACTGCTCCCGAACCTTTGGGCCAGAAAACCCCACCTTTTCCAATTCAGACCCATTTACATGAAAAGATCTCACAAGACTCATAGGAAGAACGACTCCGTAAAAAGACTGCTACACCGATGTGTTTCTTTTAAAAATATTTATTTATTTATCTTTTATTTTTTTTAATTTTTTATTATACCACAGTGAAACATACAATTACAAAGGTGTTCATAATTGGTTCTTGGTAATACAGTATTCCAGCACCCATCCCTCCACCAGTGCCCCATTTCCACCACCAATGTACCCCCCCCTCCTGCCCACCCCCATGCTGCCTTAATAGTAGGTACCCCAGTTTCCTCTCTTTCTCTCTCCTCTCTCTCTCTCTGTCTCTGCATCTCTCTCCCTCTTATTTTACATTGTGGCTAGCCCTGCAGTATTTAGAGTTTATCACTTAAGTCTCTTTGTGTATATTCAATGGTGAGTTTTAATCTGCCATTACCATTTCCCATATTTAGTAAAGCACTGGTATCTATATATATATATCCTATTAATGAATGCAGTCATTCTATATCTGTCCTTTTCCTTCTGACTAATTTCACTCAGCATGATAGACTCCATGTCCATCCATTTGCAGGTAAATTTCATAATTTCATCTTTTCTGACAGCCGCATAGTATTCCATAGTGTGATGAACCACAGTTTCTTTAGCCAGTCCTCTGTTCTCGGGCACTTAGGTTGTTTCCAGATTCTAGCTGTAGTGAATAGAGCAGAGATGAATAAAGAAGTACAAATAGTGTTTCTGCTATGTGCTCCGAAAGCTAGACATTGAGCTCCCATTTGATCCAGCAATAGCACTCCTGGGAATATACCCGAGAGACCGGAAAACACATAGCAGAAACACTATTTATCTGTTAATTGAATCATAGTGACCTACACAGTTACAAGGCTGTTCATGACTGGGCTTCAGTCACACAATGTCCCAACACCTGTCCTCCACCAGTGCA
>JAJIBD010017336.1:0-13091 GCA_021461705.1 Cryptotis parvus
GGGAAATAGACTCATGGGTTGCATGTGTGTGAAACAAAATTGAATCTGTAAAAATACCTTAAAATTATAAGGCACTGTACGGAATTGTAAATCACTATAAGTATTTGGGGGACACACCAACAGTGCTCAGGGGTAGTCTTGGCTTTGTGCTCAGGAATCATTCTTAGAATGGCTTGGGGATCATATGGAGTGATGGGGATCAAACCCTGGTTAGCTGTGGTCAAAGAAAGCACCCTACCCATTGTACTATCTGTCTGATCCCAATAATTAATTTTTATTATAGTTCAGCTAACATGTTTAAAACAGTATTAATGTTTATGTTATTGGTGCAGAGAGTTGCTGCATTCCACTTTCACGAAAGTGCCCAAGACCCTAAAGAGTTGCTTTTGATCTGAGCAAATATAATCTCTGCTGGCCATAAGTAGCCTTGTAATGGCTCCAGTTGAAAATGAGAGACTTTTGTAATCAAAAGGATGGAAATTGACAGGAAGAAGTCAAATTATCACAATTTTCAAATGGAATTATACTATGTATTGAAAACCCTAAAAGCTCTACCACAAGAATAAAAAACTCCTAAATAAAATAAACAATACAGTAGAGCAGCAGTTTATAAAATTAACACATAAAAATCAGTGACATTTCTGTACGCAGGGTGATGAACTAGGAAAAAAAATTAAAAGCTCTATCCTTTTCAAACTAGTGTCCCAAAACTTCAAATACCTAGGAATCAACTTAATAAGGAAAATGAAAAATTTATACAGTGAAAACATAAATCACTTCTAAGAAAAGTAGAAGATACCAGGAAATAGAAAGACATTCTGTTTATTGATTAAAAGAATCAACATTGTTAAAATAAGCATCCTCCACAAAATACTCTCACATTCAATGCAATGCCCATTAAAATTCTAATGACTTTTTCAAAGACATGGAGCAAACTGCATTAAAATTTATATTGAACTGTAAAACTCTCCAAATAAATATCCAAAGAAAGCCTAAGAAAACAAAAGGAGATGGGAGGCAGTGTATGTCCCAACTTTAAACTATAATACAAAACTATAATTAAAAATGCATGGTACTGGAATAACGATAGACCTGCAGACCAAAGGATCAGAATTGAAAGTCTTTTAAAAAATTTTTTTTGGTTTATTTTGGATTTGGGACTACCTGGTGAGGCTCAGAGGTTACTTCTTGATCTGTACTCAGGAATTGCTCCTGTTGGTGTTTGGAAACTATATGGGATCCAAATATTGAATCTGGGTTGGTCACATGTAAGGTTAACCTTACCCATTGCACTATTGCTCTGGTCCAAGAATTGAGTGTCCTGAGTTAAGTCCCCAGATTTATGGTATGCTAATCTATGATAAAGGAGCTAAATATATTAAATAGGGCAATATATGAAACATACAAAAATCTATATATATGAAATCTATATATATATTAAATATAAATTCATGAAAATCTCCTCAACAAAAAGTGTTGGAAAAATGCATAGCCATTTTAGTTCACATCTAAAAAATGAACTTATAACCATACCTGACACCTTTCACAAATGAGACTCAATGTTAATTAAAGATCTCAAGATTGGACCAGAACCCATAAAATATATTGAAGAAAACATCTGCAGAACTCTACAGGAAATTAACTGCAGAGGAATCACCAAATAAGATGACTACAGTGACAAAGACAATAAAAACAAATGAGACTACATCAAATTAAAAGCTCCTGAACAGAGAAAGAAACTCAAGTTTTAATTAAAAGAAACAACACTGAATGGGTTAAAATATTTGCACACAATACATCATATAAAATGTTGGTATGCAAGATCTACAAAGCACTTAATACTCAAAACAGAAACTCCAATGACCCTCATCAGTAAATGGGCCAAGGAGATAAACAGACGCTCCTCCAAAGAAGACATATGGATGGCCAAATGGCATATAAAAACTGATCATGTCATTCATGATTAAGGAAATTAAAATCAAAAGAACAATGGAATATTATCTAATGTCTGTGGCAATGGCACACTAACAAAAAATTCTTGTTGGGATGATGGTACAGAGATTAGGTTCCTTTTGCCTTGCATGCAGCCAACCAGGATCCAATCCTCAGCACCCTGTGTAGTCTCCTGAGCCTTCCAGGAGTGATTCTGAGCACAGAGCCAAGAGTAAACACTGAGCACCATCAGGTATAACTCAAACACCAAGATTTAAATAAAATGAAAAGAAGGGGAAAAGTGGTCTGGCTAGATAAATAGCCAGTGTTGGCGGGGTTGTGGTGAGAAAGGAGCACTCACCCACTGCTGGTGGGACTGTTGTCCAGTTCAAATGTTATGTAAAGCAAGAGGAAACCTCAGTTTCCCGTTGCCAGTGAGAGAGAAAGTCAGTTTTTTCTCTTCAGATGTTCCGTCTCTTTCCCCTCCAACCTGACACACATTCCACCCCCAATTTTTCAGTCTCAGCATTCCAGGGGCTTCCCAGGAACATAAAACTCTTCTCTGGAGTCTAGGCTGACAGGGAAACTAAGGTAATTGGCAATTAGGCCTGGAAGATTTCTTTCCCCTTGCCACTGAAAAAGGAAGCAACAGTTTCCTCTTGCCACCTTTTCCCCATTGACATGACACATTTTATTCCCAAAGTCCTGCCCCAGCAGTCCCAGAGATGTCCAGGACCATAAAAATCTGTCCTGGAGTCTACACTGACAGGGACACTAAGATAAGGAGCAAAAAATGCCCAGAAAGATTTAGAACAGCTAGCCGTCACTGTAATTTTCTGGCATCTTTTGTAAGCACTTGCCAACTGATAAGGGATGTTACCAGTTTAAGGGCTTAAAAGGTCTAAAAGGGCTTAAAAAGGCTACACAAAACTCCCTTTAAACTTAGTCCTATACTAAGTTCCTCCCCCACTTAGGGAGTTTCTTCTCTTTTTCTCTTCTACTTTCCAATAAACTTTCTACTTTGCAACTCTGAGTCCTAGCATCTTTATTATTCAATGTTTTCAATTATTAAAGAACCTGGGAATCACGAATGAGAGACTGTCGCCTCTGCTTCTGCCTCATCTGCGTCAAGATATTTCCCCAAAATAAGAACAAAACTACTATACGATTCAGCAATACCATTTCTTGGCATCTATCTTCAAAACACAAAACCATTAATTTGGAAGAATATATGTACACCTATGGTCATAGCTGCATTTTGTCCAATAACCAAGCTATGGACAAATACCCAATTCTTGCTGAATGGACCAAGAAGTTGTATTATATACACAATAGAATACTATGTAGCCCAAAGAAAGAACAAAATCATGCAGTTTGCAGCAACACGGATGGAACTAGAGGATATCCTGTTGAGTGTCAGAAGGAAATGGATAGATACAGAGATCTTTCCCATTTGCAAGACTTAAAGATACATAGCAAGATACATAGCAAAAGATACATAGCAAGATACAAGCAAAAGATACATAGCAAGATACATAGCAAGGTATATAGTACAGCGAGTAGTGCACTTGCACACAGTTAACCTAGGTTTGATCCCCAGCATCCCATATGGTCCCTTGAGCACCACCAGGAGTAATTCCTGAGTGCAGAGACAGCAGTTACACTGAGGATTGCTGGGTGTCATCCCCAAACAAACAAACAAAACAAGCCATAAAGATATACAGCAAGGTAGAAACAAAGAGATAAAGGAAACACAATGTGGTACTTAAGGAGAAGGTAGCAAAAGGTCCAAATGTAACATAATGAGAGAACTTATCCACATAACTGAGTTGGGGAAGTTGAGAGGCAAGAATCTTGAGTACTCGGAAGAGACTGGTGGGTACACTTGTTATTGATGTCGAGTCAGATTATTTGAGTTCTAGCTCCAGCTTTGACAATGATTTGCTGTTTTAAGCTGCACCCAAGATCTAGTTTAGTTTGTCTTTGTGTGTTACATGGGGCCAGGAGTATCAAACTTATAATGCTATCATGAGATTAGATAAGTTACCAACATTTTATAGTGTTTATAGATGTTATATATTACCCTAAGGCAGTATTTTTTCAATATTTTTCTGATCATGGTATATTTCTGACCCCATTTTCTATTGTCCTCTTGTCCTAATTGTTCTTCTAGTCTTGTGCGTGGTCCTCACCTGTGGATCTTGGTAGGTCCTATGAACCCTCAGGGGGTTCAGATGACCACCTATTTAGAAATGCTGCCCTAAAGTACAAGGACAGAAAACCCAAATAATGGAGCAGGGGGAGAGCACAAAAGGGTTGGAACACATGTTTTCCACATGGAAGTTGTGGGGTTCAGTCCCCAGTACCACGTGGTCCCCAGACCACAGAGGCAGCAGTAGCTCCAGCACAACCAGGTGTGGTCTCCAAACCAAGATAATAGTAACAAAAACAGAATAATTCGAAGTCAGAGTAAATTCCATAATTATGAACAAATTGCTGGTAAAGACAAATGATTCATTGAAAAAGAAAATCCTTCATAGCTATATGTATTTGTATTCTTTAAAGATTGTTTATTGGAGGAGCTACTTTGTGGTCCTTGGGGATTATTGCTGGATTGTGCTGGGGGTGAATCCAGGCTATACTGGGAGATGCTGTCTATGTGGCACTGGGTATCAAACCCATATATATATATATATATATATATATATATATATGTATGTATGTATGTATGTATATATATATATCAAGGAGGAAAGCACTGAAGCACTGTATATAGATATATACAGTCAATCTCTCTGAATCTCTATATATACATATACATAGGAGGAAAGTACTGAAACTATATATATTATTAATAAAGGCTATGAGCTATTAAATGTCTACAGAACTTTAAACTTCAAAACATCATTTTAATTTTAATTGAGGTAACGAAGTTAAAATAGTGATAACTTTCGTGGGTTTAGTGCACATGGGTACTGTATCTCCACCACCACCAAAAGTGCTCAAGATCCTTCACTATAGTCCTTATGTGACTTTTAGTCAGTCATTGAATTTGAAGGGGGAGAGATTTTTATTTAAATATGCTAGTACAGAGTAATTAAATAGATTTTTATTTTCATTTTGAGCCAGGGGTACACATGGCAGTGTTCAGAAACTCTTCCTGGCTAGCTTCTTGGGAATTGCTCCTGACTGTGCTTAGAGTGCCATGAGATACTAGGGATTGAACCTAGTTGTCCTGCATAAGAAGTATTCACTCCACTCCATTGAGCTATTTTGCACTTTTCTTAATGGAGCAGGGATGTTGCTCAGTGGTAGAGCTTTGTATGTGTGAAGCTCTGAGTTCAGTCTTCTGCACTGAAAAAAGAATGAAACATTTGACATTTCATAGGGATGAAATCTACAAATGACACTAAGAAATAAAAAATCAACCAACACCCTGTGGATCAAGGCAAAGATAGGGAGAAGAGGAGAGACTAAAATATAAGTTGGTATCAGATCTTGTGAGGTCATGGCAATATATATGTTAAAATTCAAATGCTTATACTCTGTCCTATCTCTTCCTCCCAAATATTATAGTCCTTAATCTACTAGGGAAGCAGAGCAAGGTAAACATTTATGGTGGAGAGTTGGGGTATATATTGGAGGAGGTTAAAAACTAGCATATTGATGTGAGTGCCCTCATGGCAGGCTAGCCTGTCTTGGAAAGCAAAAGCAGAAGCACTTTCCAGGGCATCTCATGACTGAGAACCCTGGCATGGGTTGTCATAATCTAACTAAGATGAGAGTAACTCCATGGAGAGGACAGCCAGGGATGGGGAGTGTGAAAGACCCCAAGCAGGAAGAGCAGAGTGTCAGGGTAGATGACATTGTGAATTGAAAAAGGTTACTGTATGAATCATCTGTTCATATATTATTATTTACCCCTCACACCCAGAAATTAAGAATTTTAGCTTTTTGTGTGTCAGGAATCTGGGTACATTTTCTGGCTATTTCTGGCTCTGAGTCTCTCACAAAGCTACAACCTGAAGACACAACAGAGGGAGAATCTGTTATGAGCACATTCATGTTGTTGTTAATGGGTTGTTAATGGGATGGAATTTGGGGGCTTTTTGGGGCTTGTTGCCTCCAGCACTGTTGGCCAGAAGCTTCCCTCAGCTCCTTGCCATGTGAGTCTCACCATAGGACATGGGGGTGGGGAGGAGGAGAGAGTCAGGGTATGACTCAGCAGCAGACTGTCTACCTTGCATTGTGAGGTTCTAAGTTCTATTCCCAGCATCACAAACAAATAAAAAATGATTTGCTTTTTGATGCTGGGAATAGAACAAAAGCTTCATGACATTGGCCTTACATAAATTTCATAGCTGAAAGCACAAACATAGGCCAAAATGTACCAATAGATAAACGAGATTACTTCAAACTAAAAAGCTTTTGGGCAACAAAGGAAATGAGAGAGTGAAAAGTCACCCTAAGGAAAGACTGAAAATATTTACAAACCGGAAAACATATAAAGTCCTACACATCAATAACCAAAATAATCAAGAATAAAAATGGCCAAGGACTGAAATTGATGTTTTGTGTCTCTAGTTAAGGTGTACAAATGGGGCTGCAGAGAAAGTACAGCGGGAAGACAGTTGCCTTGCATGCAGGTCACCAAATTCAATCCTTCGCACCACATATGGTTCCCAGAGCACTCTCAAGACCGATTCCTACGTAGAGTCAGGAGTAAGCCCCGAACAGAGCAAGATGAGGCTATAAAACAAAGACATACAAATGAACAAAGGATTTTATTTATTTTTTTTTCACTTAAAAATTTTTTATTATACCACGGTGAGATATACAGTTACAAAAGTGTTCATATTTGGGTTTCAGTCATACAGTGTTCCAGCACCCATCCTTCCACCAGTGCCCATTTCCCTCTGCCAATGTCCCATGATTTCCCCTCTCCAGCCTGCGTCTATGTCAGGCAATTTTCACTTTCTCTCTCTCTTTTCCTTCTCTTACATATTGTGGCTTACAATACATATGGTTAGAGTGAACAAAGGATTTTATGGAAAGATGCCCTCACTAATCATAAGGAAAATGAAAGAAAATCAAGTCACTCTGCTAGGGTGACTATTAATGTGTGTGTTAGTAAGGTTGTGAGAAAATGGTAATCATTGGGTATTACTGGTGAGAATGTAAAATATTGCAAGAACTATGGAAAATAGGGCTAGAGAGATAGTAAAGGGTTAAGGTACTTTCCTTGCCAACCTGAGTTTGATCCCTGGCACTACATATTGTCTGAGCACAGCTGGCTGTAGCTTATGCCCCAAAACAATAAAAAGCATAGGAAACAGTATGGAGAAGCCTCAAAAAATTAAACAAGAACTGGCTGTGTGATCCAGCCATACCCCTTTGGGTATATATTTAAAAAAGAATTGAAAACATACACACAATGGAATACTATGCAGTCACTATTACGAATAAAGTTGTGTAGTCCACAGCAACTTGAATGGAATTGAGGGTGGGGGGTATCATGTAAGCAAAATAAGGGAGAGGCAGAAGAACAAATTCAAGATGAGTTCACTTACCCATGGAATATAGAGAAACAAATCAATGGTATATATCTAGCAATAATTATAGCAGCCTTGAAATATTGCAATCATTAACAGTTTTGTAAATGCTTATCTCATGGTGTTATAATAAGAAATAAAAAAATAAAATATTCAATAATATGGGGATATAATGCACTTATGAAGTTAATAAAGGCCATATACAATAAAAATACTAGAAAATAGACCTAGGAGTGATAGATCAGAGTCAATGAGAAAGTGGAATGAACAGGTTGCTGGGAAATAACATGGGAACTCAGTTGAAGGTCTTGAGCACAAGAGTAGTGCTAAGGGAGGTAATAGTCCGTAACAAAACCATAACTGTGAATTAACAAATAATGGTTGAGGGGTGAGAGGGAAGGAAGTTTGGACCTGAAGCAACATAGGGATGTGGGAAGATCATGGAGCACTTTGGCAGTGGGCAACACTTTTTGCATCAATAACAGAATTTTACGGCCTGAGTGATAGGACAGAGGGTAGGTGGCACTTGTTCCTGCATGCAGACTATGTGGGTTCAATCTCCAGCACCCCAAGCACCACCAGGAGTGATTCCAGAATGCAGAGTCTGAAGTAACCCTGAGCACTGCCAGGTGTAGCCACCTCCTGAAAAATTAACAGAAATTTGAACACTATTTTAACTCTTTCATCTAAACTCACGATCACGATCTTCCTGTTGATCATCTACCTGCTAGAGCGGGCACCAGTAATATATCCATATGTCCTGTCTCATGCCAGTAGAACCAGGGGCATCGGCTTGCTACAGGAACATAAAGAGCCTCAAACCATTATATTAGGTCATGGGAATGACCCTAATATAGTTGTGACTGGAATTTGGCATATCGAATACAACACGAGAAGCTTGCCAGGTTTGCCGAGCGTGAGGCAAACTCTTTAAACACCTCCAAATAAAGCATTTATTGATGAACCTAGTGGCCGCTTGCGGCAGGCGAGCCAGGCTGTGATGGGCTGGTCTGCTGGGTGGAGTTCTGACGAGAGGGAAGTCCAAATGTGAAAATGGCGGCACCCGTGGAGTGAGGGGGGTGGCCTGGCTTGTTGTGAGGGCTCTGCCGAGGTGGTGGGCCAGGGCTAGAACGCCGCCATGCCTCCCGACTGCCTCATGAACGGCTGTGCACAGGAGAGCTAGTTTCATCTAAACTATAATATTATCAGAGAATTATATTGTGCACCACCAGTGAGAATGCGGAGTAGGGCGTCGCTTCTCTGATAATAAACTTTAGTTTCATCTAAACTATAATAAAGAAATATACTTAGAAATAATTTGTCAGGGATACTGATAATATCTATTCACAGTGCCTATATTTTTCTTCTAGACATTTTTCTACTGGAGGGGATTAGGACTTCTCAGGAAAAAATATGATTGCTTCTGGGACTATATAAGGGAAAGAACAAGATGAGCTTGGCACATCCTCCGCCAGAAAGTAGAGATGTGCTCAAAGTATGATGGGACCGTGTTAAGGGACACAGAAAACAGATAGAAGGGACTGCCAGTAGCCAAACCTAAGATTCCTAGGAAGCAATGATACTAATGGATTACAACTTGCTAGGTAAAACAGAAAAGCCAATCTACCCCCATGCAAGCAAATAACTGAACAAATGGAAAGTTTGATGAGAAATGTTTACAGTTCCAAGGCTTTCCCCACCAAGCATTTGATAATTACAAAGAATCATCTTACAGTGGAGAAGATGAGCACACACCAGTGATCGAATCAAACAGCCCAGGTAACAGGACACGGTGATATTGTGCACCACCAGTGAGAATGCTGAGTAGGGCGCCGCTTCTCTGATAATAATGACAAGAGGTGTAATCTGAATCTAACTGTAGGTAAGCAGCAGACAAACCCATATTGAGGGGCATTCTATTTTTTTTTGCTTTTTGGGTCACACCCGGTGATGCTCAGGGGTTACTCCTGGCTCTGCACTCAGGAATTACTCCTGGCGGTGCTCGGGGACCATATGGGATGCCAGGTATCGAACCCTGGCTGGCACAGGCCGACCGCTGCAAGGCAAACACCCTACCCGCTGGGCTATCACTCCAGCCCCTGAGGGACATTCTAGAAAAGAACTGGCTTATAGTCTTCAAAAAGTTCCAGATTCTTGAAAACCAACAACAACAAAAAAACCAAAGTAGTATTCTAGATTGAAGGAGATGATGGGAATGTAATAATTAAATCCACTGTAGGGATTGGCTCTGAACTGGATTAGTTTTACTATAATACTCCATTTGGGGACAATTGGTAAAATTTGAATGGAAGCTACAGATTGGATGTTAGTAGTCTATACACATCACCTTTTATTCTAATGGCAATGTTCTAGCTAGATCAGAAAATATCCATGTTGATGAAAGAAAGGATGTGGTAGTAATAGAGGATGAAATGATGCAATTTACCACTGTGTGGATGGACTCAGGTTATCAGGCTTATTGAAGTTGGTCAGAAGGAAAGAGAAAGATGCAGACACAGAATCATCTTTCTGTGTGGGAAATAAACATACACAGTAAGGGAGTAACAAATGGCCAAATGGCCAAAACTTGAGAGTTGGTCCATAGAATTAAATTTACTGTGTGTTGGGCTTGGTAGTTTAAGGGACACTGATGAAGGAAGGGGGAACACTGATGTGTGGTATTGGAATGATGTATGCATGCAACTCTCTCTAACAGTATTGTAAATCACAGCACCTCAATGAAATGTAGTATGCAAAAGATAATTAAAATCAAATAAAAAGAAAAAAGTAAAATATCCTTGCTAACAAAAAAACAAGACACAATGAATTATTCAGGGATAATGGAGCATCAGGTTAGCAACTTACTCTCAAATTGCTCAGAAAAAAACTACAGCAAGTTATAGTATTTTCAGTTTTCCTGTAATTTTGTGGTTGCTCCAAAGTAAATAATAATAAAGCTAATTAATAAAAAACAATTCTAAGGTCATGTAAGGCATACATGGTGTGAGAAGATGTTTTTGTTTACGGAGGCAAGAGAGAAGCGACAAAATGCAGGATGAGATTCTGAATTACATCTTGGTACCCTACTCCCTCTTCACAATGCTTCCTACAAATAATATTGTCTGTACAATTATACACTGTGGAATATGACCTGTAGATTAAGTGGTAGTGTTTTATCAATATCAATTTCTAGATTTTCTTATCTGCACTATTACTCAAGAGAAACATTTTGTTCTGAGAGGTACATGCTAAAGTATTTTGATTACAGCACTGTTGCCTGACTACAATTTACTTCTAAATGGTTCAGTTGAAAGGAACAGTATGTAAACACAAAAAGGAAATGATAAAAGGAAATTAACAAACTTAATCATTAAAAAAACTACATGCAAGAAATATACTTGTTCTTGCAAGTTTTCCCAAAGCTGAAACCTTTATAAAATGTTTCAAAAGATGCATATGACTCTTTGTCATGATGTTCCTCTGCTAAAAAGTCACCATACATGGATGCACAAATACTCATAAATGTTGATTGTAGTTTTACTTGAAAAAGCTAAAGGCAAGACTTCAACAAACTTCTCATTGGGAGATATTTTTCCCCCACACCATGAGATATCAAGTAGTTACTGAAAATTAACAAATCATCTCACATGAATGATTACTATAAAAACAAGCATAACCAAAAAACATGTGGTTCCAGGTATCTAACCCACGGCCTCATATATATGTTTTCAACCTTTGAAGCACATCCTCACCTGGTAAATGCTTATGTTCTTACTAAATTATATATAATACAGACTTATTAAGTATAAAGGAAGAAAAATATAAAGTGAAAGGGAACTGTAATATTCAGTCCCACCAATTATAGAACTGCCTGTGAACCTTTTATTAGCGAACCATCCAATTTTGAGTGCTTATGTGCACCTTTTAACGTACTTGAGAGTATAATGTATAGATAGTTTTGTATTCTGCTTTTATGTCCCTTTCTTTTTTTTTTTTTTTTGCTTTTTTGGGTCACACCCAGCAATGCTCAGGGGTTACTCCTGACTCTACACGTGGGAATTACTACTGGTGGTGCTCAAGGGACCATATGGGATGCCAGGGATCCAACCCGGGCCAGCATAGTCCGGCGCGCTGCAAGGCAAATGACTTACCCACTGGGCTATTGCTCTTGCCTCTTACGTCCCTTTCAAGCCTTGTCTTCTCATGTCCTCTTATAAACAGTCATAGCGCCTTTAGAGCTGGAAATGTAGGCCCAGATTCATTTCAGAGAGGAGCTGAGTAATAAAAAACCCTTGGAAACAGAAGCATAGAAATATTATGAGAAGAGAAAAGTATGGGTTTGCAATGATTCAGAGTTATGATTTGCTTATGTATGAGTATGAAAGTTGAGCTTCTGCTTTTTTGCTTTGTTCTGTATTTTATTATGTTTTGCTCTGCTACTATTTGGACAATTTTTTTTAGGGTCATAATGCCTACAGGACTGCATCTAGGGAACAGCAGAGCATTAGGGAAAATAGTTCCCAGAATCCAATTTTAGGAAAACCAAAAAGTAGACTATTGCTGTTTTAAGTTATCCAAAAAAAAAAAAGAAAGAAAGAAAAAGGAAAGATATCATGATCTTGCATGCTAGAATATTTTTAGGCTGCTTGACTCCAAAGCACAGAAATTATCACAATTCCTCCTCATTTCACAGGGTGGGAAAATTGAACCTCAAAAAATAAAAAAATAATCCTCTAGGCCACGCAATTGCTGAAAGTGATGAGGACTGAATCTAGGTGTTCTGATTCCTAGAGTTCTATTTTATAAAACTTTGAATCTCCTTTCAAATTAATTAATCTTTGTTAGAACTCAGGTAAGTGGGTTAGAGTTATTTATTCTGACTTTCTAGCCATTTACTGAAAAAGTGATTCAATAAGATTTTAATCACTCCAACCTGTATCCCAAACAAAAACAAAACCCCCAGACTATTAAGTAGCCCTATCCTTTGTGGTATTAACTTTCAGTTTCTTGTACAACCAGTTTAAAAGATTATCACTTCTCATCTGGCATCTTAAATGCTTTTTATATTAGGCACAAAGCCTGTATTTGCTTAGTTAGATTAAGCAAACACATACTATTAGTTGCAGCTCACTGCTCCTCTCAGCAAACGAATGAGGGGGTGGGGTGAGAACAAAGCATCACTCCTAAACTTGCATTAATTACTAGAACACATCTATTTGCCTCTTGGTGTTCCTTCAAAATGACTTCCTGAGATTGCAATCCTCTTATCTGAACTCTTTGCTATATGGAATTAGCTGGAATGCACAATGGATTTCTTTATGCAATTAATTGTGCTAATTATTATTTGAGTATGATGAAATAGTTTGCTAACACAGTCTTTCATTAAGGCTTGCACAGAAAACTCCCAATTATTCAAGCCAGTGAGTTTGAATTTTTAACGCGGAAATTTGAAGTGGGGGTGTTGGGAGACTGGGGAGGTAGTCTGGTTGAGCTCATGCTTTGCATGTATGAGACCCTGGGTTTGATCCTCAGTAGACTATAAGATTAAAAAAAACAGAATTATTAAATTAGTATGATTAAATAATGTAATAAATGCATGATTTCATA
>JAJIBD010017342.1:0-15503 GCA_021461705.1 Cryptotis parvus
CCCAATTACACCTTGTCCCTGACCCACAGCCATGTGACCCCGGAACAGTCCAGCTTGGCGCCGTGGGGTTGAGGTGGGCTCGCCCCAGTCCATGTGGCCTGCGCCCTCCAGGCTGGGGTCTCCCTCCCCTGTGCCCTCCAAACCTGGCGACGTGGCTGTGCTGCTGAGGCCCAGCCCCCTAGGAGAGGGGCTCTTGGGGTCCCGGGTCTCTAGTGAGCTCCGGGAGTGCTCAGGCAGCCCCCCCATCCCTGCCCTCCTTGGCCCACCCCCGCTTGGAGTGCTGCCCTGTGAGCCCAGCCTGTGACCTGCAACAACACCGTGCTCAGCCTGCCCCTCAGGTGCCTGCCCCAGGGCCCAGCCTGCTGACCACACAGGTCCCCTGCCAGTGCCACTGCCCTGATGACGCCACGTGTCCCACCGCTGCCCAGTGACCCTGGGGGGTCCCCTGGACTGGAGTGGGGACAGGAGGTGGGACGGGGAGCTGGGGATGTCGGGGCACAGGGCGGGGCTTCTCTACACTCTGGGGCCCGGGGTGCACCCATGCCCGGCCTCCCCTCTGCCCACTCGCAGATCCTGGTACTGACGTGACAAGGCAGTGAGGGTCTCTGTGTGGGCCATGCAATCCCCCAGACTCTCCCTCTGTGGCCAGCAGGGCCTAGCCAGGCCCCCTGAGTGGCCACGTCCCCGTTAGCCTGCTCGTCTCTTGGTTCGGCGTCACAGCACGGCTGGGGCTTGAGGTGTCTGCCCTGGAAGTCAACTGATGCCCACCCAACCCTGGCAGCTGTCCTGGAGCTGGGGGCCCCCATGGGAGGGGGCGTTCCCCTGCACAGGCTGCTTCCGAGAAGTCAGCCGCTCCAGGACGGACCCCACAGCTCCCGCACCACCTCCAGCACTGGTCAGACCAGAGTGGGTCAGATGGGGGTCGGGGTCAGAGTCAGGTCGGGCTGCTGTGCAGTTGGGGCTGCCCTTAAGACTTCTGGGGCTGATCCCCTCCCCAACACACTCAGCACTGACCGGGCCCCGGGTCCAAGGAGGCAGCAGGGCCGTGGGGACCAGTGGGATGGGTTACAGCACTGGGCCCTGGGGTCCTGCTCTGCACCCTCTCCTCCGCACTGGAGCTGCGGACAGGTGCTGGGAGCGCGGGTGGACAGGGTCACACCCTCCTCGTTGGGGCTGAGTCCAGGGATCCTGCTGGGACGCTCTCGCCTACAGCTGGTGGAGGACCCTGTGCTTCCCGGAGCCGGGAGTCCACACGGCTGGGTGCAGCCCTTGCTGGCTCGCCCCTTCATTCCTGTTCCCCCAGCTCTGCTGCCTCAGCCATGGCAGGTCCCCCAGCCTTGCTAGTGTGGCCCTGGGCGTCCCCAGCACTCCAGGGCTGTGGGCACTGATGCATTGAACAACAGCTGGGTGAGCTGAACCCCCTAGGGTGGGTGCCCCAGGCCCCTAAATCAGTGAAGCCTTTTTTTTCTTTTTTGGGTCACACCTGGCGATGCTCAGGTGTTACTCCTGGCTCTGCACTCAGGAATTACTCCAGGTGGTGCCTGGGGGACCATATGGGATGCCGGGAATGGAACCCAGGTTGGCCACATGCAAGGCAAACACACTCCCTGCTGAGCTATCGCTCTGGTCGCAGTCAGTAAAGCTTTTATAAAGAATGGGAGTGCTCCGCCTGAGCGCCGCTCCCAGAACCCTCCTCCCTCACCTCCTCCCGCGCCCTGCAGGGAGCTGGGGCCTTTGAGGACTGACTGGTGAAGGCGCTCCTCCACTGTGCCCCCGTGCGGCTCTGGGGTGGGGCCGCCAGCCCTGCGAGCATTGAAAGATAGCTCTCAATGTGTGCAAACACACTCACGCACACACTCGGGGCGCTGCCCGTGGTCCTGTCTGGGAGCGCGCGCTCATCTCTCCGTGGCAGGCCCCGCTCTGCCTCCCTGGAGAAGGTGGCTCCCATGCCCTCTGGTGTGGCTGGGCTCTGCACCCGATCTTCGAGCAGCAGGAAGTGCTCCTCAGTGAGGCCCAGCTGGGGGGCTTCTGGCACCTAGTGGGGTGGCTGGGACCCTCCTCAGACTCCGGGGTCCCAGCCCGTTTCCCCATATCTGCGGGGCCTCCTGGGAGGCCCCCCCCACACTGTTTGGAAGGGCTGAGTCAGGTGTCTGGCTCGCTGGGGACACCTTGGGGCGGGTGTCACGCGTGGGCCTTGGTGGCCCCCGGAACAGGACAGCTACTGTCAAGGGCTGTGTGGGGCAGAGAGGGACATGGCACCCACCTGGACCTGTCTCTCACACAGGCTGACTTGGGCACCCAGTGGGCAGGCGGGCCTGCCCAACGTCATGGACCAGGACTATGAGCGGCGCCTGCTCCGCAGATCGTCATCCAGAATGAGAACACCGTGCCGGGCGTGAGTGCCCGCGGGGAGTGTGCGTGCCCGCGGATGTGAGCCTGTGAGTGTGTGCGCGTGGGTGTGAACCTGTGGAGGTGTGCCCACGGGTGTGAGAGAGCCTGAGTGTGTGGCCCACGGGTGGAGAGAGAGAGCCTGTGAGTGCATGCCCGCGGGTGTGAGCCTGTGAGTGTGAGAGCCTGAGTGTGCGTGCCTGCGGTGTGAGCCTGTGAGTGTGTGCCCGCAGGGTGTGAACCTGTGAGTGTGTGCCCACGGGTGTGAGAGCCTGGAGTGCATGCCCGCGGGTGTGAGAGCCTGAGTGTGCATGCCTGTGGGTGTGAGAGAGCTTGAGTGTGTGTGCCCACCAGTGTGAGAGAGCCTGAGTGTGCGTGCCCACGGGTGTGTGAGCCTGAGTGTGCGTGCCGCAGGGTATGAGAGCCTGAGTGTGCATGCCCGCGGGTGTGAGAGAGCTTGAGTGTGTGTGCCCACCGGTGTGAGAGCCTGAGTGTGCGTGCCCGCGGGTGTGAGAGCCTGGAGTGTGCGTGCCTGCGGGTGTGTGAGCCTGAGTGTGCGTGCCCGCAGGTGTGAGAGCCTGAGTGTGCATGCCCGTAGGTGTGAGAGCCTGGGTGTGCATGCCCGCGGTGTGAGAGCCTGGGTGTGCGTGCCCACCGGTGAGAGAGCCTGGGTGTGCGTGCCCGCGGGTGTGAGCCTGGGTGTGCGTGCCCGCGGGTGTGGAGAGCCGGGTGGCGTGCCCGCGGTGTGAGAACCTGGGTGTGCGTGCCCGCAGGTGTGAGAGCCGGTGTGCGTGCCCGGGGTGTGTGAGAGCCTGGGTGTGCGTGCCCGCGGGTGTGAGAGCCTGGGTGTGCGTGCCCGCGGGTGTGAGAGCCTGGGTGTGCGTGCCTGCGGGTGTGAGAGCCTGGGTGTGCTCTCCCGTGTTTAAGTACCCTGTGAGTGCCTTTGTGCAGACCGCGTGTGACCCCGGGTGTGAGTCTTGTGCTGGGGGCTCAGATCCCAGAAGTGCCTGGTCCCTGCCCAGCCCAGCTCTGTGCTGCCGCCTGCAGGTGGCAGAGATGAGGCGCACCCTGACCCCCCCGCCAACTCGCCCGTGTCGTCCCCAAGCAAGCACGGGGGACCGCTTCATCCCCTCCCGGGCTGGTGCCAACTGGAGTGTGAACTTCCACAGGATCAACGTGAGGCGCCCGGGCTTAGGGGCATAGGGGGCTCAGTGAGGGTGGGGTTTGGGCTTGGCACGCAGGGCAGGGTGCAGGGGGTTGGGGTGCAGGATGGCCGGGCCGCCCAACCCTACCCCCTCAGGAGAACGAGAAGTCTCCCCAGCCAGAACCGCAAGGCCAAGGACGCCACGTCAGACAATGGCAAAGGTCAGGAGTGGGGTGGCGTGGGGCCCCAGTCCCACCCTGCAGACCGGCCGGCCTCACCCGCATGTTGGTGCCCGCAGATGGCCTGGCCTACTCGGCACTGCTGAAGAACGAGCTCCTGGGCGCTGGCATCGAGAAAGTGCAGGACCCGCAGACCGAGGACCGCAGGCTGCAGCCCTCCACGCCCGAGAAGAAGGGGCTCTTTACGGTGAGCCTGGGACTGGCTGCCCCGCCTGCCTGGGACGCTGGGGAAGGGGACGCGGGCCCTCAAGGCCGAACCTCAGCCACTGCTGAGCCTGTTCCGTGTGTTTGTCCCCCCACAGTACTCCCCTTAGTGCCAAGCGCTCCTCCCCCGACGACGGCAATGACGTGTCTCCCTACTCCTTGTCCCCGTCAGCAACAAAAGGTGAGGCCTGGAGCCCTGGGGCTTTCCCACTTGGCATGTGGGAGCCAACCTGGGGAGCCACCCAAGAGGGCTTCCTGGAGGAGGTGCCATTGGGGTTTGCAGCCCAGAGCAGCCTGTGCCTTCGGGTGTAAAGCCGGGGAGCAGATAGGCTAAGTGGGGGGCTGATGCCAGTCCATCGTCCCTGCAGTCAGAAGCTGCTGCGGTCCCCACGGAAACCTACCCGGAAGATCTCCAAGATCCCCTTCAAGGTGTTGGACGCGCCCGAACTGCAGGACGATTTCTACCTCAACCTGGTGGACTGGTCCTCCCTGAACGTGCTCAGCGTTGGGCTGGGCACCTGCGTAGCCTGTGGAGTGCCTGCACCAGCCAGGTGGGCACTGAGGCGCCTGCTGGCATGTGTGTGCATGCTGTGCATGTGGGCCTATTTGTCTGTGCGTGTGCCTGGTGTGTTTACTTGTACATATATGCCCGTGTGTGTGAGTGTGCGTGCTATGTCTGTGTGCCCACAAGATATGCGTCCGTGTGCGTGCTCATGTGCCCATGTGTATGCATCCATGTGCGTGCTCGTGTGCCCGCAGATATGCGATCCGTGTGCGTGCTTGTGTGCCCGCGGTATGTCCATGTGCGTGCTCGTATGCCCGTGTGTGTGCGTGCTAGTGTGCCCAAGTGTATGCGTCTGTGTGCGTGCTCGTGGTGCCCGCGCATATGCATCCGTGTGCATGCTCGTGTGCCCGCCCGAGTGCGTCCGTGTGCGTGCTCGTGTGCCCGCAGCTATGCGTCCGTGGTGTGCTCGTGTGCCCGCATGTATGCGTCCGTGTGTGTGCTCGTGTGCCTGCATGTATGCGTCTATGTGTGTGTTCCTGTGCCCGTGTGTGTCCATGTGCGTGCTTGCATACGCCCATTTGTTTATATGCCGTGTCTATGTCTACATTTGTGTTCATTTTTGCACGTGCCCATGTGTGTGACTGTGTATGCCTGTATGAATATGACTGTCCCCATGTGTGTGATTTGTGTGTGCCCATGTGACTGCCCATGTTTGTGTGACTCCATGTGTACCTATGTGTGTCTGTGTTGTGTGCCCATTTGTGTATGTGTGCAGATACACTGAGGGTGTGGGGAGTCACATGTGCTGTGACTTTCAGGGTCTCTGGGATGCCAGCACCCAGCCAAGGGGCACGAGCTAAGCCTGGGTGCCCCAGGAGGAGCTACCAGGACCCACAGAGGAGGAGGGGCATGCACTCCTTTTGTGGGGGACAGGGCCTCAGCGAGGCAAATCCTGCTGTGGGCGTGGACAGGCCAGTCCATGAGCAGACCCCCCAGGCATTCCCTGTGAGCACTGCTCTGGAGAGCCGGCCAGGGCCACCCGCCCCACCAGCCCAGAGAAGGGGTGCTGGCGGGAGGGGGAGGGGAGAGGCAGAGACAGGGCGGGTGCGGGGAGCAGGGGTGTAGGCGGACTGCAGCAGCCCACTGGCTCACACTCCCTCCCCCAGGTGACGCGGCTCTGTGACCTCTCTGTGGAAGGGGACTCGTGACCTCCGTGGGCTGGTCTGAGCGGGTCAGTACCTGGGGACAGGCATGTGGGGTTAAGGTGCTTGTCGTGGTGCGTGACTGTCGGGTTCAATCCTTGGCAGTGCCTCAGTTCCCTTGAGGACCAGGAGTGACCCCGAGTGCAGAGCCAGGAGTCCGCCCCTGACCTGCGGGGTGTGGTCCCAAGAGAAACAGCAGCAGCTCCAGTGCAGGGCAGACGGTGTGAACCATTGTCCCCGCGGTCCCGTGCTGTGTCGGGAACTGGGCTGGGGCCCTGCTGCACTCTGAACCCCATTGGTTGGCTGTAGGGGAACCTGGTGGCCGTGGCACACACAAGGGCTTCGCGGCAGATCTGGGACGCAGCCGCAGGGAAGAAGCTATCAGTGCTGGAAGGGCACACGGCACGTGTAGGTGAGCTGGGTGCCTTGGGGTCCCCACTCGCTCCCGTGGCTGGTCTCGCCCCCAGCCTCATGCTCCAGGTCCGCCTCCTGCGCCAGGCCTCGCCCAGCCCCCGCTTCCTCCAGGCTTCCCTCTGGCCACTGCTTTGCACCCACGCCTCCTGCCCGCGGTCTGCTCCCGCAGGTGCACTGGCCTGGAACGCGGAGCAGCTGTCTTCTGGGAGCAGGGACCGCTTGATCCTGCAGCGGGACGTCCGCACCCGCCCCTGCAGGCTGAGCGCCGGCTGCAGGGCCACCGGCAGGAGGTGTGCGGCCTCAAGTGGTCCACGGACCACCAGCTCCTGGCCTCGGGGGGCAATGACAACAAGGTAAGCGGCCGCCCCCCTGTGGGCAGCGGGTTAGGGCAGGGGGCCGCAGCGGCTCCCCGGTGGGTTTCACCGCCACATTCGCCCCACCCCCACCCCCACAGCTGCTGGTCTGGAACCACTCGAGCCTGAGCCCTGTGCAGCAGTACACGGAGCACCTGGCGGCCGTGAAGGCTATCGCCTGGTCCCCCGCACCAGCACGGGCTGCTGGCGTCGGGCGGCGGCACTGCAGACCGCTGCATTCGCTTCTGGAACACGCTGACGGGCAGCCGCTGCAGTGCATTGACACCGCTCCCAGGTCTGCAACCTGGCCTGGTCCAAGCACGCCAACGAGCTGGTGAGTGCCCACTGCCGGTAGGGCGCACTGGCTAGGCGGCTGGGAGGGGCAGCGCTGTTGGGAGCCCTCGGCTGCGTCTGTGCCCGCAGGTGAGCACACACGGCTACCGCAGAACCAGATTCTGGTGTGGAAGTATCCGTCCCTCACGCAGGTGGCCAAGCTCACCGCCACTCCTATCGAGTCCTCTACCTGGTGAGTGGCCTGGGGGCACCCAGGATCCCCTGGGCAGCGCGCTGCTCCATGCAGGCCCGAGGGAGGTGTTGGTGCTTGCTGTCTCATGTGCCTGGCATGTCCGCACACACACACACGCTACACATCACCATGCTGCACGTGTGCAAACATGCCCATGACATCACACACCTGTGCAGGCATGTTACTTCATACTGTTACATATGACACGCCTGTGTGCCCACCCCCTCATGTTGGCATCACACATCTGCACAGCCACAGTATGCACACTGCATGCACATGACATACTCCATACGTGTGCATGCACCACACGTGTGCACATGCCTGCGTGTGGGTATCTGCAGTAGCACAGATAAGCCATGTGTGGCCCCTAGGTCATCTCTGCCGACCACTGCTTGAGCACACTGGCCCCTACAGGGGGCCCTCCTGACACTCCCCACCTGCTGCCCCTGCAGGCGATGTCCCCGATGGAGAGGCCATCGTCACAGGTGCTGGGGACGAGACGCTGAGGTTCTGGAATGTCTTTAGCAAAACCCGTCTCGACAAAGGTAAAGTGGGTCGGTATCAGCGCCAGATGCCCCCTCCCGCCCCTAGCCCGTCTGCGCCCGCCACCGCCTCCGGCCTGCCCCCTGCTCCCTCTTAGCGCTGCCCTATCCCACAGGAGTCCGTCTCTGTCCTGAACCTCTTCACGCTGATCCGGTAGAGGCCGCCCGCTGTGGCCCGGACCCCGATGCTCATTAAAGTCTCATTCTCAACCCTCTGGGCCGCTGTTTGGGGCGGGCTGGGCGTGCACCAGCTCCAGCTCCTGTTGGGCACGCGCTGATGCCCCAGAGCTGCCAGCCTGCCTGCAAGCGAGCGAGCGAACAGCACGTCTTGGAGACAGCAGGAGCCAGGGGCCAGCCAGGGCCCCCTGCTGGCTGTTTCCAGCTTGGTTACTGGCCACCGAGCAGCTGAGACCAACTCGTGGATGGATCCACCTGCCCCACAACCGCCCCGCGGAGGCCACTGTGGTCCCCGGACCGGAGGGGAGGGGGAGAGGAAAGGAGCAGGCCTCCCTGCACTGCTCCTGGGCTCCCCGTGGTCGGTCCCAGGCCCTCTGCCCTGTCGTCAGCAGCACGTCACCCCCACCCGCCTTGGGCCAGGGGGTCGGCGAAGTGCATGTGTACATATGTATCTGTGATGCCCGAGTCCTGTCTCCTCAGGCGGCCGGGGGTCCTGGCGAGGGCCTGTGTGCCCCGCTGTGTGCCCTCAGTGCCACCATTGTTTCCTTTGTTTGAGTCTCTTGTTTGGGGGCAGGCGGCTGCAGTCTTGCTCCTGTGGGGAGAAGGGAGTGCTCCGCCTGGCTCCCCCCGGCATCCTCTCCTCTCACCATTAAACCAGTGTGGGGCCAGCCCGGGCTACCTGTCCGACTGTGTCTGGTCCTTGGCTGGGTGGGGAGTGGGAGTGGGGAGAGAGGTGCCTCCCGGGTTTGTGCAATACCTGGGTGTTGGCGGCCTTGCCCAGTCAGTGGCCTGCTGGGTGGGGGAGGCGACAGGCACCCACCGAGATTCCCAGGCATGAGTGCACTCTAAAGTACCCATTCCTGGGGCCAGAGCGGGGAGGCGTTTGCCTTGCACGCAGCTGACCCGGTTTGATCCCTGGCATTCCATATGGTCCCCCGAGCACTGCCAGGAGTAATTCCTGAGCATCGCCGGGTGTGACCCAAAAAAGCAAAAAAAGAAAAGTACCCATTCCTGATTGGTTTAACACTGGGAGTGAAGCAACGGGCACCACGAAGCCCCAGGGAAGGGAATGGCGAGCCGGGGCACCCGGCCTTTCACTTCTATACAGCTTCTCTGGCTGCTGGGGTCTTGAGCAGGCCTGGGCTGGCAGTCTTGGGGAGACAGGGCAGGAAGTGTGGGGAGGGCACGGCCGTGCCACAGTTCTGGGGCACGACAGGCTGCCATGGGGGTCAGGCTGCCCTGCGGGGACCCCACCGCCATCCCTACCTGAATAGCACCTGCCTGGCTTTTCACTGCGCTTGTACTACAGGGCTGGGGTGGACCAAGGCATCCGCACAGATGCCTGGGTGGCCAGTCTCAGCCCTGGCCATCCCCACTTTTTTTTTTTTTAACTGAAGCAAGATAGTTTTTCTTGAATAAAACTTTCTTCAAAGGATGCCAAGAGAAAGAGTGTGTGTCCAAGAGAGAGACAGACAGGCCAGCGCGCAGGGAGCTGCCCCGTCCAGTTCCTGTGGGGTCCAGGGCGGCATCATGCTGTGTGGCCTCGTGCCTGAGCACCCTCTGGCTGTTGGGAATCCAAATGGATCTGGGAGGTTGGAAATGGTGCTGTGTTCCCCACAGTGGCAGGGAAGCTGGGAAGGGGGCAGGGCCCCGAGTTGAGTCCCTCAAGTCCTGTTGCCGGGACACTGGGGCCTTTGTCGCTGTCAACAATGGTTTAGCCACTGGCCTGTCGCGCCCAGGGCACCGAGACAGACATGCAGCGTCCCAGGAAGGCCACCCGGCCCTATGTGCCCCTGGGGACCCTGGAAGTGGACTTCCCACCACCTCTGAACAGGTGAGGCCCATGCGGGCTGTTGCTGGAATTGCCCCTTAGGATGGAGGTGCAGGGGCCGGAGCCATACATAGCACAGCGGGGAGGGCGTTTGCCTTGCAATCAGCTGACCTGGGCTCAATCGCGGGCATTCCAGATGGTCCCCTGGCGCCGCCACCAGGAGTAACCCCTGAGCATTGCCAGGTGTGGCCAAAAAAAAAGGGACAGCAGTGGGGCCGAGCAGGTAGGGCGTTTGCCTTGCACGCAGCCGGCCCATGCCAGCCCGGGGTTCGATTCCGGCATCCCATATGGTCCCCGAGCACCGCCGGGAGTAATTCCTGAGTGCAGAGCCAGGAGTAACCCCTGAGCATTGCCGGGTGTGACCAAAAAAAAAGCAAAAAAAAAAAGGGACAGCAGTGCACATACAGCCCGACCCGCAACACCCCTCCTGGCACACAGACCTACACTCAGCATACACCCCAACAGCTCACATGTACAAGGCAACACACCCAGCACAACACACCAACATATGGCATACGCCCCAGCATACCAACACATGGCACACACACCCCAACATGTCACAAACATTGCACACACACACGGTAGTGATGCACACACCTAATAGCACAAATACACCCGACATCTGACACGCGACCAACAAACGGCAACGCACCCAACATATGGCCTAACTCCCCAACAAACACCACACCCATACCTGAAAGCACACAAACACCAATAGCACATACACCCCCAGATGTGGTACACATCTAGTACATGGCACACACCCAATAGAAAACATTCTGACACCCCAACACATGACATACAACACAACACACATCAACAGGACACAAAACGATATGGAACACACCATACAAGGCACACACGATAGCACACAGGATACCACACATGACACCACACATGACACATAGCACACACCCAGCAATGCACACATCCCCCGACACACAGCACAACTGACTGCAGAGCTCAGGGCACCCGCGGTGTTGGCTTGCTCTCAGGGCTCGACCACCCCATGTGGGCTGGTCCCCCTGGGCAGCTCCGCACACACCCTCCCAGGCCTAACCTCTTGTGCCCTTCCAAGGGGCCCCTCAGGGTCGCCCAGCACAAGAAGCAGAAGCTGGGGGGCACAGGCACCGGCTCAGCTGGCTCATTTATTTCCAAAGGGATGGGAAGGTGCGTTTCAGGGGGCGCC
The DNA here is from genome assembly GCA_021461705.1 of Cryptotis parvus. Classification (NCBI taxonomy): domain Eukaryota; kingdom Metazoa; phylum Chordata; class Mammalia; order Eulipotyphla; family Soricidae; genus Cryptotis; species Cryptotis parvus. The sequence goes on from JAJIBD010017342.1 coordinate 10,715, forward strand.
CTGGCTTCCTGTAGCCAGCCACACTGCCAGGGTCACCCCCCAGAACCCCCACAGAAGCAGCTGGGAGCAGCTCTGAGCCCAGGCCTTCTGGAAGGTTCCTGCTGGTCTCCCGCCTCTCCAGCCATCAGGAGGGAGCTGCAGTTCTGATGTCCGTCTCCTGCGGGCCGCCTGGCCCCCAGCTGCCCCTCCACGGATTGCTCTAAGGGAATCTAAGCACCCCTCGTGCTCACCCTGCGCCCGCCCTGCAGCTCCAGGCACAGTCCCCATGTCCCAGTGGAGGCCAGGCCTGTGCCCACTGAGCCCCCCTCGGCAGAGGTTGAGCTGCGGGATAGAGCATGTCCAGAGGGGCTCTGTGAGGGGCTGGAACAGTGGGAAGGGTGCACACGGCCCACCCAGATCGAGCCCCAGCATCCCATAGGGTCCCCCCCAAGCACTGCTAGGAGTGACTCCTAAGTGCAGACCAGTGAGCCTGAGCACCACGGGTGTGCCCCCAAAACAAAACATGGGAGCCCCCAGAGGGGCCAGCACTTCAGACCCTCAGGCACGATAGGGCCGGGCTGAGCCCCCACCTGCCTGCAGCGATGATTACCTGTCGGTGGAGGGGCCCCGCTGGATGCCCGCCATCTGCCAGGCCACGCGCTGGAAGTTCACACCAGCGGGCAAAGACGCGGCACCTCAAGCCTGGTACACGGGCCTGACCAACACCGATGCCCGCGAGGCCTGGTTCACCTTCCCGCGCTGCCTGCACCAGATCTACCGCCAGGCCTACAGCCACTGGCACGGCTGCCACCGCCACCAGGAGCAGGGCATGCCCGCTGGTGAGTGCCCGCAGCCCACCTGCTCAGCGCCCAGGGAGCCTCTACGGGCCCAGCCTGACGCCCTCCTGGGCCTCCCGCAGCCTATACCCAGCGCCTGCGAGATGGCCTGCTACGACCCCGTGCTCCCGTCCAAGTACCGGGACCCCAACACACAGTGGAGAAGCGTGCTCTGGAGGGACCGGCCAGTGCGCGCAAGGAGTTCGGTGAGGGGGGGGCGAGGCCTGGGGTGCCTGCACCAGGCAGAAGGTGTCAGGCTGATCTGACCTCCCTGCCGGCCCTGCAGTGGTGGACAGGAACCGGCACGGGTGCGGTTGCCGCCCGCTGAGTACGTGCCCCAGCTCTCAGCACCCCAGCGGCCACCCTACACCATCCAGGACTACCGGCACTGGAACCTGCACCCCTACTGCCCATCCACCGACAGAAGGCGCCTCCCACCCACACGCCCACCCAGTGATAAAGGTGCCTGCCCGGCACTCAGCCCCTCGGCCTTCATTCATGCACCCGCGGCCCCCAAAGTCCTTCAGCTCGGCAACATGTCCATGAGGGGAGTCCCCCCGCTCCCCAATCCCAGCCACTATGGGCCAGAGATGGGGCCCCCAGGTCAGCCAGCAACCTAGGGGTGCACAGAACTGACAGCAGGGTACCCCATGAGATGCCAGGGGGCCAGGCAGGGCAGGCGTCCACAGGGTCAGGACTGGGCAGCAGCATCCCCTGCAGGAGAAGGTGGGGTCAGTGCAGGAGGACCCCCACTGCCCCCTGCCTCCCAGCACCCCCCACCCCTGCCACGGGCCCACACTCACAGCTGTGCAGACGAACAGGCCAGATCAGCAAGCTGCAGAGGGCCAGGGTGGCCACCACGCCCACGCCCCCAGTCACTGACACCATGGCCCAGTGGTAGAAGGTGGCAAAGGCCTGGCAGTGCAGCTCCGAGCTGGGAACGAGCAGGGGAGTGCGGGTGAGTCCAGGCCAGCGCCCTGCTGATGCCATCAGCCCCCAAAGCTGCCCCCGCCGCCTGCCCCTAGGGATCCCACTGTCCCCCCACACATGAGGGTTCTGGATCAGGCCCCGGCCAGCCCCGCCCACAGCCCTGCAGACACAGGACCTGCCCCTTCCGCTCTGGCGCTCCTCCCCATGCCGGGCCTGGCCTGCCCGGGACTCTTACACGCACATGCACATACACATATATGGCTGTGGGGGCGGCCGGAGCAGCAGCACAGCGGGGAGGGCGTTTGCCTTGCCCGCGCCCACCCGGTTCCATCCCCAGCATCCCATATGGTCCCCGCGCACTGCCAGGAGTAATTCCTGAGTGCAGAGCCAAGAGTAACCCCTGAGGCGTCACCGGTGTGACCCCAAAAACAAAAAAACAAAACAAAAAACCCACCTACATGGCTGTGTCCATTTACCTCCATCCCCTGCTCAACACTTCTTCCAGGAAGCCCTCCCAGAGGACCTGCCCCAATCAGGCCCCCAAGCCTTTGCCAGCCCACCCCTTGCCACTGACCTGGACTTGTACACTCATTAGTACATTTTTTTTCTTTTTTGGGTCACACCTGGCAAATGCTCAGGCCCCTCATTAGTACAATTTTTAAGGGCCTGCAGTCGCCCCAGTAAACGAGGCTGGCTTTAGAGCCCAGACCCTGGTCTTGCCTGGGGGGCCCGCAAGGTGGGGACCTTGCCCGAGTCGCATACCCCTGTGCGGTCCGGGCTATGTGCAGGGACAGCGGGTTGCGGGGACACTCACGCACACGGCTGCAGGCTCTGGATCACGATCACCGCCAAACCATTAGCCACCTTGTCCGAGAAGCTCATGGCACCGCACACGAAGGCCCCGCTGTGCTGGACGGGAGGCATTAGGCAAGGGGGCGGGAGGGGGCGCCAGCAACAACGTCCTGCCCCAGCCCCTGGCCCGGCCCCCGGCCCTGCCCGACCCTCACCGTGTGTGGGCCAATGAGGTCTGCAGTCATGGACAGGGAGGTGATGAGGATGGTGGCGCAGCCCGCGCCCAACAGCACAGCTACTGCATACACAGCCACGCCCCGCACATTGGCCAGAGCCACCCAGGCGGCAAAGGTCAGAACCAGCAGCAGGCCGATGAAGTAGGTAACCTGAGGGAGGGACAGGTCAATGCAGTGAGCACGGGAAGGAGGCCTAGTATGGGAAGGGGCGGGCCTGGGAGGGGCCTGGGAGGGAGGCGGAGCCTGTGAGGGGCGGGCCTGGGTGGGGCCTGGGGGGGGGCGGAGCCTGGGCGGCCTGCGGGAGGGAGGGGTTCCTGGGGAGGGGACATCCCCAGGAGGGTTGGACAGGACCCCCCCCACCCCGCAGTAACCTCCTACAGGTGCCTCCAGAGTTCTGAGATTAGGACTCCACTACTGTAGAGGGTCAGAGGCCGGGTCTGGGGGCTATTTACTTGCAAGTGCAAATTGGAATGAAATCAAAAGCCCTAAAGAGCCCACAGGTCGGAGTGGGCGCTGGGAGCGATCCATTCCAGCGCCCCACCCCGACCACAACCACTGTCCCAGACACCGTGACCCTCAAACAGAAGAAAACCCCAAACTGACTGGGCCCCTAGCTCCTGGGCCCGGTCTCCCAGCACTCAGAGCCCCCTCCCCACTTTCCTATGGATAGTTCTAGAACTGCAGCGCAGGGAGCTCGGCACCAGGAGTCTCCGGACCCGGATGCATGTGGGCGTGGCGTGTCCAGCACTGCGCCCACTCACTCACATTCCTCCCGATACACTTGTTGACCGCTTCATGAGGAAGGAGGAGAAGAAGCCGCTGAGGTACATCACCAGCGGGATGGTGGCGATGAACTTCTGCGGGGACAGAGACAGTGGGGCGGCGGGCACTGCAGGAGGACCCCGCCGCCGCCCCGCCCGCGCCCCCGGCCCGCGCCCGCTCACCTTAGGGAGGTTGAGGGTGTGGGTAAGGTAGAGACCCAAATAGATCTGCGACAGGTTGACCACCAGCCTAGTGTTCATGTACAGAAAACCCACCTAGGGACCACAGGCACCGTCACTGGATGCCAGCAGGGGGCGCCCCTCTCTCGGTCCCGACTGCAGCCCCCACCCCAGGCGGGGCTTCCCTTTCGCACCTGGTAAAAGGCGGGTTCCCGGAGCCAGTGTTTCCATAGCAGCAGCGGGCGGGCTTGGGCAGGTGCCAGCAGCGGGCTGTGCTCCCCGGCTGCTCCGGGGAGGCTTCGGGGGCAGCCGCTGGCCCTCGCGGGTCCCCAGGTGAAAGAGCAGAGAGAAGACGGCACCCACGCCCACCACCAGCAGGGACAGGTTCTAGGGGCCAGGAGAAGAAGCTCAGCTGAGAGTCCCCAGCGAAACCCGCACCCCTGCCTCCCGCCTGGGATCCAGGGCTTGTCCCTCACCGGAACACAGACGCGTCCTGGAGTCCCAGCTGGTCACTGGCGTCCGGGGACACGCCCCGGGGGCGCGGAACCCTGGAAGTGCAGCAGCAGCCAGGCGGCGCCGTAGACGGTGATATTGGCCACCACGGTGAAGGCATACCTAAGGGGCAGGGCATCCCAACAAGTGGGAGCTGCTGGCAGCCCCATCTGCACGCACATCGCTGCAGAGCGACAGACATGCGCCCCCATAGTCAGGGGGCCTGACGCTGGGGTACAAGAGGGCCAGAAGCGCTGGTCCATGGAGACCCCTCTGCAGCTCCCAGCTCGCTCCTCGCCAGGGGCTTTGGCTACAGATGTCAAACCTCCCACCCTCCACCTCCCCAACTTAATCTCTCAGGAAATGGAGATCATGCGCCCAGCGGTCAAAATGTCAGAGATGCAGAGGTGGGCCCAACTCCCCAAACCCAGGGTGCCCCCAGGCATTGGGCAAACACTGCCTGCGGTTATGCCAGTTGCCCCCAGAATGGGAAACTGAGCCAGGCGTGCGCAAGGCTGAGCTGGTGGCCAGGAGGCTGTTCCACTGAGAGTCAGAGCACAGCCCTTCTCTGCACCCCACTCCT
>JAJIBD010017343.1:0-13271 GCA_021461705.1 Cryptotis parvus
CGCCAGTCTCCGTGCTGCTGGGACTGAGATCAGTGGTGGCTGGGAACCGGCTGCCGCTGGCCAGGAGGACAGAGCTGGGCCGGGGCGGCTCAGCCTCACTGCTGCAGGCTCCGGTGTGCCTGTGACCGTGCTTATGTGGAGGTCTTGGGACTTGCTTTGTGTTTTGTTTGGTGCCGGCCCCTCCCGCCCAGGCCTCACACGCACGGCAAATGCTCTGCCTGGAGTCACATCCCAGCCCTCTGAGAAGCTTCGCGCTTGGAAGGGGGATGCCTCAGCCTTCTGTCTGCATCGCCCAGATGCCGCAGCTGCTCGGCGCTTTTGCTCTGTCAGTGTCTGTTTTGGGGCTGTTTCAAAGCAGACTGTGTTTGTTTGGTTTTTTTTGGTCACACCCAGCGATGCTCAGGGGTTACTCCTGACTCTGCACTTAGGAATTACTCCTGGTGGTGCCGGGGACCATATGGAATGCCAGGAATCGATCCCAGATCATCTGAAATGCTCTAACCACTGTGCTATCTCTCCAGCCCTGAAAGCAGATTGTGTTTATCCTACACACTCTGGCCACACCTTGACTCAGGCCGGAAGGGCACGGGGGTCAGCATGTGCGCTGGCTCTGGCCTGGTTCCCGACCCTGCTGGGTCCAGAGTGGCCGGTAGCTCCGGAGAGCGGAGCCATAGGCCAAGCAGATGCTTGCTGGCCACGCTGCAGCCACGCCATGTGGCTTCTGCCCTTCTTCACACTTCGTCTGGCCACACAGGACGTCCCGGGCCAGAGCCCGGGGCTCTGCCCAGTCTTGGGTACACAGGAAGTGCTGCCCTCAGCTCCAGAGGAGTGTGGGTGAGACTCGTCCTGTGTATGGGGCTTGAGAAGCGTTCCCAGGGCCAGTCAGAGCGATGGTCCAGCGGGGAGGGCACTTACCCTGCATGCAGCCAACCGGGTTTGATCCCTGGCATCCCATATCGTCCCGTGAGCACCACCACTAGTAATTTAGTAATTCCTAAGTGCAGAGTCAGGAATGACCCCTGAGCATCGCCAGGGTGATCCAGAGGAGAGAGAGAGAGAGAGAGAGAGAGAGAGAGAGAGAGAGAGAGAGAGAGAAGCGTCCCCAGGTCCCCCCCCACTAGCCCGTCACGTCACTGTCTTCCCGTTCATCATCGATTGGCTCGAGCGGGCTCCAGTAACATCTCCATATGTCCCGTCTCGTGCTAGTAGAGCCCAAGGGCACCTGCCCCGTCACAACGCTAGAAGTGTTTGCAGACTCCAGGGTCACGCCCCCACTGTCACCTGACCCCCAGCATCCATCTCCCTGGTGGGGGTGCAGGCAGCCAGGCTGGGACTAAGGAGGGACAGGCGTCCCCTGGAGGACAGCGAGGCCAGAGAGGCCGTATGTGAGCTGCCTTCTGTCCTTCCCTGGGTGGGGCGAGGTCCCACCCGTCTTCCAGGCACCTGCTGCTTCTGCCCCGCCGGCTCCCTGGTCTTGGGAGGGGGAGTCTGGGAGGGCGTCTTAGGCCCCGCGCCTGTCACCCCTACGTGTTGGCGGCTCGGCCACTCCGATGTCAGCAGCAGGTCCCCAGAACTGCCTCCACCTGGCCACCAGTGTCCAGCCCGGAGCATGAGGCCTCCTGTGCGCTGACCTTGCCCTGAACTTGTTTACTGAGCGCGGCGGGAGCGCGGCGGGACTGGCTGACGTCAGGCCTGGCTCCCTACGCTAATTTTAGGCCCCAGGAAATCATTTCCCGGCCGAGCGAGGCTGGCCCTAGAGCTCCGGGGACGCGCCGCTCGGCAGCTGTCCCAGTGCTCCTGGCAGCCGGGCGACCGGCCACCCTGGGGACTTTCTAAGCTTCCTGGGGGCCGGTTGGGACTTGGCAGAGCCACCCTGGGCATGGGCAGAGGAGGAGCTGGTGCGGTGGCACGTGCCTTGGCTACCGGCTGCGAGGGGAAGCTTGTTGAGCTATTAAGCTGCAGCCGTCCAGGCAGACTTTTATGTTCATGGGTGTGGGGGTCCCCAGCAGCACGCAGAGGACCCAGGAACCAGGGGACACTCAGCCAGCTGGGCCCTGTGGTACTGGGGCCCTATGGCCCCGGGCACTGCCGGTACTGAGGGTCCCTGACCCAGAACTGAACCATCCCTGGCCTCAGACTGTTTTTCCTCGGATGATTCAGGAGAGAGCACAGCGGGCACTGGCCATCTCTGCAGCCAGCAGGGTTTGAGCCCTAGCACCCGTATGGCCCCCCGAGCCCTACCAGGAGTGATCCCTGAGTGTAGAGCCAGAAGTGAGTCCTGAGAACTACGCGGCGTGGCCCCAAAACAAAACCAAGAAGAGCTGGACAGCGTTAAACATTCACAAAGTTAGACAGTCACCACCTCTAATTCTAGAACATTCCAATAATTTTAGAACATCCCAGTCACCCCTAAAAGATGGCTCCTGCCCCACATCCCGGCTCATGGCTGTGCCTCTCTGGGCACCCTGAGTGGACGCTGCCTCCCTCTGCCCGGCCTCCCCCGCTCGTGTGCCACTCTCCAGGCTGCCCATCTCGGCCGCCGTGGCCCGGTGGGTCTCCTGTGGCGGGTGGTTCTGTGCTTGGCTTCTTGAGGGACCTCTGTTAATGTTGGTTTTCGAGGTGCAGTGGAGCTGGGGTGACGGCGGCCATGCAGGGCGACCTCCCGGCCTTGCCCCTGCTGTCCCCAGCACTGCCATGAGTGGCAAAAAGATTTAAAACTCAGAAGTGGCAAATAACATCTGGAAGGGCACTTGCCTCACGCGTGGCAGACCCGGTTCAAGTCCCGGCGTAGGGTCCCCTGAGCCCAGTCACCAGGCGTGGTCTCTGAGCGGAGTCAGGAGTGCTCCCTGAGCACTGCCGAGTGTGCCCCCCAATGTAGCCAATAAAATGAAGTCTGAAGACGCCCAAGAACGGGGGTCTGACTGTAGATGCCTGAAGACCCCTGGTCGGGCTCAGGGCCTCCGAGGTGCTGGGGTTCACCCAGTCCCTACGCACCGGGCAGTGACCAGCACTTGGGGCACCCCAGTGCCTTCTTCTCTTTCTCTAGTTTCTGGTTTCTGAGCTGACAAGCTCGGGGGACTCCCAGGGCCCGTGTGACCGTGCTGCTGGCCGCTTGGCTCTGCTTGGCAGCGGGGGAGAGCAGGTGTCCACCAGGGGTGCCGCGGCACATGTCCACGGGCCAGGACTCCCCTCCAGCCCCCAAAGGCTTCCCAGAACCTGCCTGGGAGGGTCCGGAACCAGCCTCTTTACTGTGCTGTTTCCTGCAGATGCGTCTGATGAGCAGAACTCACAGTCTTCCATGGAGCACTTGAGCAGTTCCGAGAAGGTGGAACGGCAGCCGTCGGGCGACGCGGGTCTGGCTGCGGAGACAGCAGCAAACTCTCAGGTGATTCTGGCGGGCCGCGGGGGGGCAGGTCCCCGACCGTCTGTGCTTTTGTCCCTGTTGGCTGGCACTGGGCTGGGTGAAGGGCCCCGTGGTGCCCGAGTGAAACTTTGCGTCCGGTTTCAGTGCTCAGGCGGCGATGAGCTCCTCGAACCCGGGCCTCCCGCACAGAAAGCCAGTGCTCAGCCTGTTCCGCTCTCTGGCCCTTGAACCTTTGCTTAGAGCTTTACGGGGATCCGTGGGACCCAGTTCCCAGAATAACCTATCAGCAAATGGGGAGCCCCAGGGGCGGGGCAGACACAGCAGGGCCTGGCGTTGGGGTGCAGCGGACCCCAGGAGGAGGCGGCGTGGGGGCAGCGGGCACGTTCCTGGGTGCCCCCTCCCCAGCGCTCACCGGCTTTCCGCATCTTCCCCCTCGGACAGGATCTGGAGGGAGCACCGCCCTCTAAAAAGCTGAAGCTGGAGTCTTCACAGCCCAGCCCCGAGGAGATGTAGGCGCCCAGGGCGCCCCCCGCGTGCCCTCGGGCCTGATGCCAGCAGGCATGTGTCGATCAGCTTCACCCAGGCGAGCCCTCGTGGGTGCGAACAGAACTGCGAACTTCCCGCGTCTCCCGAGTGCAAACCTGAGACTCCAGCCGCCCCGCCGCCCTTGTCAGACATGAGGAACTTCCCGCCTGGCGCGGCTGAGGGCCGAGGGCCAGCATGGGCGGGGGGCAGGTCAGGAGGGGCTGCACCGCCCTGGAAGCCAAGACCCCCATTTGTGTTGCTGCTGTGTTTTGTTTCCACGTCTGCCGGACGGTAGAAGCTGTTGGGGGTGCCTGTCGGGACCCGCTTCCCGCCGGGCTCTTCGCCGGCCCCGGCCCTCGGCTTTCTTTTTCCGTGCCTTGTGCCCCTGAGGTGACCTCTGGCATGTGTTCCTGGTCCTGTCGCACCTCCCTTTTGCCAAGTGCCCACTGGGTCTGTCCCCAGGCGGGAAGCCCCTTCCCCGTCCCCAGGCGTGGGGAGAGGGGCTGCGGGCCTCTGCACGTGCCCTTCCTGGGGTCTCAGGCTCGCCCCCAGGCTAGCAGGGCTCTAGGAATGTTCCGGCCCCACCCTGCCCCCTCTGCATCTGTTTCTTCCACCGCTTTGGATGCGTCGGCTTCTCAGGCGCCTAAAAAGACCGGGGGCCGCCCGCCACCCCAGGCTCAGCCTCTGCACTGGCCCCGCGCCCACGGTGGCGTCGACTCCCCGCTTCCCCCAGGACACGTCGGTGGCCCGCCGGGAGCCCGTGGCCAGACCGCTAGGCCCCAGGTCGTGCTCTGCTCTTCCACGCGCCTCCCCGCCCCGAGGCCCCTTTGGACGGACGTCGCCCTGTTCGATTCTAAGGTCGCTTTGGTCTTCGCTTCCTCCGACTCCCCAGACTTCGGGCTTCCCCCCCAGCTTTCTTCACTGCACTGGAGTCCTGACTCCCTTGGGGTCGGGGTGGGGCCGCAGGCTTGGTTTGTTCATCTGCGCATCCAGGTACCACCTTGGAGTGTGACTTTCTCCTCACCGCCCGGGAGGCAGCTGCCAGATCTGGTTTCCTGAGTCCCAAGGGCGCGGCTCTGACACTCTGGTTTTCTTGGAAGGGAGCCAGTCTATTTCCTGCACTTCAAGAAGAATCAAAATGTTCCTGAATTATTTCAAATACCTCATGCAAAAAAAAAAAATCTCCTGAAATACGGGGGTGGGGCCGGGAATCGTGAGGTTGGCAAGGCCGAAAGGTTTCTGTCTTACAAAGAAGAAGCAGGCGCGAAATCCTCACTCTGCAGCGGGCGGCGGGGGGCTCGCACCCACCCCTCAGCCAGGTCGCTCCCAGCGGCTTTACCTCCAGGCCCTCAACTTCCAGAACTTTCTCCTCCGCAGCAGAACGCCACCAGGACAGCGTGACTTGGATGTCCAGTTCTTTTCAGGAAACAAGCGGTGACAAGACGGCTGAGGGACGCACACGCACGCCTGGGCCCCCGTGCGCCGTGTCTGGCAGCTAGAGCGGCCGGGGAGGTGAATGGTAGAGGGTGACTCGCAGCAAGATGCTGGCATTCGACTCTCTCTGAAGTGCCTGTAGGCAGGGGTGGGCTGCGGGAGCCAGGAATGCCAGCCCCAGCGCCTCCCACGCGGTTTGAAGACTGGGAAATCACGACGTGCTTCCTTCCCCACTGCCCGCGCCCCGGAGCTGCCGGGGGGCCCTGCCCCTCCTCCCACCACGGATCTAAGACCTTCCAGCCCCGTGCCAGGGGCAGGGGCCCGCCATCAGCCTTCCCAGATGCCAGGCCCCGCACCCAAGGGCTCTGGGGCAGAGCTGCCCCGCGCGTGATCTGGAGAGGTGGGGCCTCGGCACTTAGCGCCCCCGCCACCCGGAGGGCAGCCCCCACGCGATGTCATGCTTTTGGAATGTCCATCGTAGCTGAGGACCTGATTGGAGATAGAACGACCTTTATTTTTTTTTTCACAGTTTCCTAATTGTGATTTTTGTTTTCCCTCCTAGAATTTCTTTTCTTTTGGCGTGTTGTACAGAAGTATGATTTTTCACTTATTTATTCCATCGGTAGATATGGTTTGTACAATGTACAATGGTTCCATTTCAGAAAATAAAAAACTTTCAAAGTCCTGCCCCGGCCTCCCTCTCGTCCCGCGGTTTTGTAAGGAAGGGGCCCCACAGCCCTGCGGCTCCTGTTGCTGCGTGCAGGCTCCTGTTCCCTCCTCTCCCGCATGGTCCTGGACAGCTGCCCGCTGCGGGGACAGGCACAGAGCCCCCGCTCCTGTCTGCACCACTGCCCGGGATGTGCCCCTTTCCCGACTCCCGCCACCCCGCCACCCCGCCCTCCTGCCTGACACGCTCCTGTTCCCAGACACGTTCCAGACACGGACCTGAGGGGCTCCGCTGCCTGCTCACGGAGAGCAGTGTTGGTGCCCGCCGCGCTTGTGTCCCTGAGCTGTGTTTGCCGCTCACTCTCTTCCTCCCAAACCCTGTCAGACCCCATTTCTCTTGGCCACCTCTGATCTGCTCCTGCCGTGGGTGGGCAGGAAGCTGGCTACTCCCGGACAGGACGGGGGGGGGGGGGGTCTGAGCCAGGCCCTGCTGCCTGAGGCCCTAAGGTCAGGGGGCACAGGTGGTTAGGGCCCAGGCATGCAGGACGGAGGCAGGAGCTGCAGGGCCTCAGGTGGTGACTCAGGAGCGCAGGACTGGGGGGTGGGGGGCACACGGATGAGGCACACCGGCCTTGGGGACACACGGATGAGGCACACCGGCCTTGGGGGGACACGGATGAGGCACACCAGCCTTGGGGACACATGAATGAAGGCACACCAGCCTTGGGGGACACATGGATGAAGGCACACCGGCCTTGGGGGACACGGATGAAGGCACACCGGCCTTGGGGGACACGGATGAAGGCACACCGGCCTTGGGGGACACACGGATGAAGGCACACCAGCCTTGGGGGGACACACGGATGAGGCACACCGGCCTTGGGGGACACGGATGAAGGCACACCGGCCTTGGGGGACACGGATGAGGCACACCGGCCTTGGGGGACACGGATGAGGCACACCGGCCTTGGGGGGACACGGATGAGGCACACCGGCCTTGGGGGACACGGATGAAGGCACACCGGCCTTGGGGGGACACGGATGAAGGCACACCGGCCTTGGGGGGACACGGATGACGGCACACCGGCCTTGGGGGACACGGATGAAGGCACACCGGCCTTGGTTTGCGTCTGAACCCAGCACCTGCGAGTGTGGGCCAGGGTGGGCTTGCAGTCCCCAAAGACCACAGCCATGGTGCAGCCCCCAGTGCTGAGAGCACTGCCCTGGGGTGTCGCCCTCGACGTCCTGCAGATGGCCTGGGTCAGCCCATATGGGCAGGATGAAGGCCGAGCTGGAGCGGCTGCGGACGTTGGCTGACGCTGCGCAGGCTGCCTTGCCCCTGAGCTGGAGAGTCGGGCTCGGCAGGCACCGGGCTGCGGGCTGCCAGCCCCTTGCCCCGCATCAGTCCAGGGCCCAGGAGTGTACCTGAGTCTTCCCGAGACCCTCCTTTCTCCAGGATGCCGAGAGTGCCTGGGTGGAACCCCAAGCGCTGACCTGCAGGGTCCCTGGGAAAGGGGCTGTCGCCTTGAGCGAGGGAATAAATAGGGGCTCGTGTGGGATTTCGACGTTGCGTCCTGCTGTCCCCAGAGCTCGGGCCCTTCAGAGCTGTGAGCTCAGGAGGCTTCACCTCTGGGGACCGACCACCTGTCTCCTCGTTTGTTAAACAGCATAACAGGCTACTCATGTTCTGGGTGTTAACCAGGTTAAGGTTTGGTTTGCTGGGGTTAACCAGGTTAGGGAAGAGTTTCTGGGGTTAACCAGGTTAGGGAAGGGTTGCTGGGGTTAACCAGGTTAGGGATTGGGTTGCTGGGGTTAACCAGGTTAGGGCTTGAGTTAAGTTGAGGTTAACTCGGTTAGGGGTTGGTTTTCTGGAGTTAACCCAGTTAGGGTTTGGGTTGCTGGGGTTAACCAGGTTAGGGTTTGTGTTGCTTGGGATTAACCTGTTAGGTATTGGGTTGTTGAGGTTAACCATGTTAGGGATTGGTTAGCAGTTGTTAACCAGGTTAGGGATTTGGTTACTGGGTTAACCAGGTTAGTGTTCCTGCTTTAGGTTAACCAAGTTTGTGTTTGGGGTGCTGGCATTAAGCAAATTAGGGTTCGGGTTTGGGGGGGTTTGTTATGGACACAGCAGAGTGAGGTACGTGGCGTGGTTGATGAGGGGTGGCCGGTTTGCTGTTTCAGCTGAGATGGTTGTGGTGTATCTGTTTTGTTTGTTTTCCGTGTCACACCCGGCCATGCTCAGGGGTTCCTTCTGGCTCTGCACTCAGGAATTACTCCTGGTGGAGCTCAGGGAACCATATGGGATATGTTGAGGGGTGGTGCCCAGTTTTGCTGTTTCAGCTGAGATGGTCGGTGGTTTATCTGTTTTGTTTGTTTTCTGTGTCACACCCGGCAATGCTCAGGGGTTCCTTCTGGCTCTGCACTCAGGAATTACTCCTGGCGGAGCTCAGGGAACCATATGGGATGCCAGCAATTAAACCAAGGTCGGCTGCTGCAATGCAAACACTCTCCCCACTGTCTGTCGCTCCGGCCCTGAGTTAGTTTATCCTTGAGTAGGTCTGGACTTTCACAGAGCTGCATGACTCTGAAAGCAGAAAGGCTCAGTTAAGGCCGGAACCTGCGCCCCAGTACACACACACACACACACTCACACACACACTCACACACGCACACACACACTCACACACACACACACACACACACACACACAGATGCTTGAATCCTGACTAGGTGCATTTTGGCCACACACACACACATACACACACACATGCTTGAATCCTGACCTGCAGGTGCGTTTTGCCCTGACCAACCTCTGTCCACTTCCTGTACACTCCGCAGGGGCCAGTGCTCGAGCGCTCTGGGCAGGCGTGGACACTGCAGCTGGCCGGCAGAGAGGGAGGCGTGCCAGGGTGGGTAGCCCTGGGCCAAATCGGCGACGTAGACGCTGAGCTCAGGGCCTCGGAGGAGCCTCAGGGACTGGTTTTTCCAGTGTGCGCCTGCGTAGCTGTCCGGCCTCACTGCAGGTGTGGGGTCTGGCCGGGCTGTGGGTCCCGTGGGCAGGGTTGCCGCGGGAGTTGCGTAGCTGGGGTCAGCGGGGTTCCTCTCCGGGCTGGCAGCAATAACAGTCTCTGCTTGAGCAACCTCAAGAGACTCCTGTCTGCTCTCTCCCCGGGGCTCTGCGAGCACATCTGACCTCCTTGACCCCTGGACAGTACTGATGGTCTCAAGGGGTCTGACCAGCAGGATGCAGGCCAGGGGAGGTAATGGGCAGATCCTGTGGGGACTCAGGAAAGGAGGATCCCTGGAAGAGGGTCCCCGAATCCCACCGGCTGTTCTTGTCAATAAAGTATTATTGCAACAGCACTCGGGGCTGATGGGTTGCCCCCGGCTGCGCTGTGACTCGGTAGCAGAGTTGACGACTGCCTCCGTGTCACTTGGCTACAGGGGCACGATCTGGGGTTAAACATGCGTCCTTGGGAGATGTGGCCCAAAATGTCGGAGTGCAACTGCACAACTAAGTCGTGTCGCGTGTCTGGGCGGGCTGCAGCCTGGCTAACTGGAAGCCGCCGCCACCCGCCCCATGGCAAACACAAACATCCGTAACCGTAGCTAACGTAGTTGCTACGGAGACTGCAGACTCGGAAATCAAAAATATTTACCGTCTCCGCAGCCACTATGGATCACAGGAAGGAAAGCCCTTAGAGAAATAAAAATGGGGGTCCGGAGCGATAGCACAGCGGGGAGGGCGTTTGCCTTGCACACGCCGACCCAGGTTCGATCCCCGTATCCCATAAGGTCCCCGAGAACCACTGCCAGGAGTAATTCCTGAGTGCAGAGCCAGGAGTAACCCCGAGCATTGCCGGGTGTGACCCAAAAGGCAAAAAAAAAAAAGAGGGGCCGGAGCCATAGTGCGGTGGTGACGTGTTTGCCTTGCAAGCGCCGACCCAGGTTTGATCTCCTACAACATCCCAGATGGTCCCCAAGCATTGCCAGGAATAGTTCCTGAGTGCAGAGCCAAAAGTAACCCCTGAGCATCACTGGTGAGGCCCCGCAAAAAAAATAAAAATGGAAATTCCGTACTATCCAGAGAATCCGCTCCTGGGCATTTATCCAAAAGACATGAAAACAGTAAGTTAACAGGATATTTGCACTTTATGTTTTCAATAGCTGGAAACGTGGCGCCCTCCTGCTTTGGGGTCTCAGGACACTGGGCCAGGGATGGTCTCTGTGCTCTGTGGAGCAGCTGTCACGGAGGTGAGCCAGTTCCTTCTGTGAATGAATGGATATGGAAGTTATTCTGCTGAAGGAAGTAATCCAGGAAGGAAAGAGAGTCAGCACATAGTTTCACTGATGTGTAGACGAGCACCAGCAGCAGCAAACAGATTGGTCAGAAGCACCAAAAGTAACATTTAGACGCAGGGACAACTGTGCCAGGGACTGGAGGGGAGGGAAGGGGACCCCGCAGGGACTGAGGAAAGAATTCTGTTTTTGGTGAGGGAACTTGCCTCGCACGGGCCCCTCTGGGTCTCGGTTCTCGGCAACCCGCATGGTCCCCAAGCACCGCCAGAAGTAATTCCTGAGCACAGAGCCAGGAGTAACCCCTGAGCATTGCCCGGTATGACCTAAAAAGCAAAAAACAAAACAAAACAATTCTGTTCTGTCTGTTCAGCTCGAGTCACACCCGGCAGTGCTCAGGAGCACCCCTGCCTCAGAGTCACACCCGGCAGTGCTCACGAGCACTCCTGCTCGGAGCACACCCGGAGTGCTCACGAGCACCCTGCCTTGAGTCACACCAGGCAGGCTCAGGAGCACCCCTGCCCGAGTCACACCTGGCAGGCTCACGAGCACTCCTGCTTGGAGTCACACCCGCAGTGCCAGGAGCACCCCCTGCCCAGAGTCACACCCGCAGTGCCACGAGCACCCCTGCCTCAGAGCCACACCCGGCGGCCACGAGCACCCCGCCTTGAGTCACACTCGGCAGTGCCTCACGAGCACTCCGCCTCGAGTCACACCCGAGTGCTCACGAGCACTCCTGCTTGGAGTCACACCCGGCAGTGCCACGGCACCCCTGCCTCAGAGTCACACCCGGCGGTGCTCACGGAGCACCCCTGCCTTGGAGTCACACTCGAGGCCACGAGCACCCTGCTCGAGCACACCGGAGTGCTCACGAGCACTCCTGCCTCGGAGTCACACTCGGCAGTGCTCACGAGCACCCCTGCCTTGGAGTCACACCCGGCAGTGCTCACGAGCACCCCTGCCTTGGAGTCACACTTTCGGCAGTGCTCACGAGCACTCCTGCCTTGGAGTCACACTCGGCAGTGCTCACGAGCACCCCTGCCTTGGAGTCACACCCGGCAGTGCTCACGAGCACCCCTGCCTTGGAGTCACACTCGGCAGTGCTCACGAGCACCCCTGCCTTGGAGTCACACCGGCAGTGCTCACGAGCACCCCCTGCTCAGGTCCGTCCTGCTGCCCGGGGTTTGCTGACGTGAGGCCGGGCCGCCCAGCACAGAGAGCGTGTCGTCACTGCGCTGTCTCCCCGGTCCCCGGGACTCCCACGGTGCGGGTCAGGGCCCCTCCACTGACTTCAGCCTGAGGAGTTGCTGGGCCCCTCCACGCCCACACCCAGCAGTGGTGTCTTGGAATCTGGAGACACAGTGTAGGGGTGCCTCAATCTCGTCCCGTCTTTTTAAGGGGTGGATTTTATTTGTATTTATTTATTTATTTATTGCTTTTTTGGGTCACACCCAGTGATGCTCAGGGGTTACTCCTGCTCTGCACTCAGGAATTACTCCTGGCGGTGCTCGGGGACCCTATGGGATGCCGGAGATCGAACCCAGGTCAGCCATGTAAAAGGCAAATGCCTTCCCCGCTGGACTATGGCTTTGGCCCAAGGGTGAATTTTATGGGATTATAAATAAACTTAATGAAACAATCTGGATTTAAAAAAAAAACAAAACTCCCCCTCCCTGCTCTCTCATTTCTTTGCCCTCCCTGGTGCCTCAGTTTCCCCATCCTAAAGGGCCGGGTGCAGGCTGGGGGTGGAACATTTCCAGTACTCAGGGCTCCCAGCCACAGAACTCTTGGCTGCCACAACCCAGAAGCCGGGTCCTCAGGCCTCTTCCTGTGAGGGGGACGACCCCTCGGCCCCTCTGAAGCCATCACCCTTGGCCATCTGTGTCCTGCCTCTGGCACTGGAGCCACGCGTAGCGGATGCCCAGGGCCCCAACTGCCGTGTCCGAGTGGTCCCCAGAGGGCCCCGGCCTTTCAGTTTCTGGGTTTGTTTATTTTCAAAGGGACGTTGCCAGACCAGACGGCCAGGCCACCCTGGGCTGCTCGTCAAGGTTTGTTTTATCCAGGAAACTTCACGGAGAGAGCGCGTGCGAAGGTGAGGTGGCCGCAAACCGATTCAGCAAGGAAGAAGGACCCTGGCACGGGCCCCAGCTAGGCGAGGGGCGGGGGGCTTTGCAGACCCCAGCCCTCCCCTGCCCCCGCAACACTGAGCCCCATCCTTGTTAAGTGTCAACACAAATATCCGACTACTGAGGCTGGACCCTCAAGGGAAGGTCCAGGAAGGAGGAAACCTCCTCTAGAGACCCAAGTTCTTGAAAAATCCCTCAAAAGACAACTAAAAATGCTGTGGGCAAAGTCCCCAGAAAGTCTTTTTTTTTTCTTTTTCAAAGCACACCCAGCCTTGCTCCTGGCCCTGCACTCAGGAATTGCTCCTGGCTCTGCTTGGTGGACTGTAGGGATGCGGGATGGAACTTGGTCGGCACCAAGGCAAACGCCCCCGCTGTGCTCTCTCCAGCCCTCTGGTTCCTGCAAGCGACTCCAGGAGTGATCCCTGTGGACAGAGCACGGAGGAAACCCCACCACCTTGGGTGTGTGGCCCCTAAAAATATAAAGGGGAAAATTAAAATGATTCCCTTAGTAGTCTTTCATTTGTTTTGTTTTGTCTTTGCGACCTGGGGCATCGTTCATTGTGTCCAAGCACTAGCGCAGGGGAGGGTGCTAGCCTGCCTGCGGGCAGCCTGGGTTTGATCCCTGACGCCCATATGGGCTCCTGAGCCCCGCCAGGAGTCATCCTTGAGTAAAAAGCCAGCAGTAAGTCCTAACTGGAAAAGAAAAAAAACAATCGGTAAATTAGACGTCAACATTAAATATTTCCATTCAACTAATGATACTGCTTTCGAATGCCTTTGTACCGAAAAAGAGAATGTATTGCTGCAATAAAGAAGCAAACAAGGGGGCGGAGCGATAGCCCAGCGGGGAGGGCGTTTGC
>JAJIBD010017346.1:0-12274 GCA_021461705.1 Cryptotis parvus
TGTGTCATCCTGTCTCTGTCTCTGTGGATCATCCTGTCTCTGTCTCTGTGGGTCGTCCTGCCTCTGTCTCTGGCGGGTCACCCTGTCTCTGTCTCTGCGGGTCGTCCTGTCTCTGTCTCTGCGGGTCGTCGTGCTTCTGTCTGACTCTGTGGGTCGTCCTTGCCTCTTCTCTGAGGGGCGTTTCTTCTCCTTTATGCTCTTTCAGGCTACTGGCTCTCTTTCTTGTGCTCATTAATAAATGGAGGATTTGCAAACAATTGATTAATAATAGTGAAGAGGTATATAGACAGTACACGGTTTATATACTTTCAAGTTTTAGGAGTTCTTCAACACTCAACTTTAAATTTTTCCTTCAAGTCTGTTCTGTGACTTAACATAGGGTTATTCTGAACTGATCACTTTTAGTTTTCAAAATGCAAAATCAGGTGCGGAGTGATAGTCCAGTGGGTAGGACGTTTGCCTTGCACGCTGGCCGACCTGTGCCAGCCTGGGTTTGATCCCCGGCATCTCGTATGGTCCCCCAGCACCGCCAGGAGTAATTCCTGAGTGCAGAGCCAGGAGTAACCCCTGAGGGTCGCCGGGTGTGACCCAAAAAGCAAAAAATTTAAAAAAAAGGAAAAAAGCAAAATCAGAATTTCTCAATTTGTTTTTTTTTAGATAATGCTTATGATCCTGATGTGAATGCTAAACAGATATGGATCGACAAAACAGTGATAAATAAACATATATGCTTGACATTCACTGACAATGGGAATGGAATGACTTCAGACAAATTACATAAGATGCTCAGGTATGCTAATTTCGTAATACCGCTTTTTAAAAATAGTTTTATAATTATGAAGTTTTGTAATTATACTCTAGCGTGCAGTTTTTTTTTTTTTTTTTTTAATGTGAATTGTGCCCACGCTCTAGTCTCTGACCTTGGTAATAAGCATTATCTCCTGCCGGTTCCATCGCTAGGTATGTTCTGACATTTTTATGAATCTCCCCAAGTCTGACTTTTTTTCTTTCTTTTCATTTTGGTCACACCGGCGATGCTCAGGGTTTACTCCTGGCTCTTCGCTCAGGAATTACTCCTGGTGGTGCTTGGGGGACCGTATGGGATGCCTGAGATCGAACCCGGGTTCGACCGGATGCAAAGCAAACATCCCTCCCGCTGTGCTATCACTCCGGGACCCCCAAGTCTGATTTAGCCCGAAATTCTTTCTTACATTTATGTGTGTGTGCATATTTATTTATTTATTTATTTATTTATTTATGGGTCACATCCTGCAATGCTCAGGGGTTACTCCTGGCTCTGCACTCAGGAATTACTCCTGGCAGTGCTTGGGGGACCGTATGGGATACCGGGGATCGAATCTGGGTCAGCGACATGCAAGGCAAGCGCCTTGCTTGCTGTGCTATTCCTACAACCCCTGAAATTCTTTTAAAAAAAAAAAGAATGAATGAAAAAAAAAAAAAAAAAAGAATGGAGGGCTTTTGGGCCACACCTGATGTTGGTTAGGCCTTGCTGCTACTGTACTCAGGAGTCATTCATTCCTGGTGGGCTTGGGGGCCACATGGGATGCAGGGAATCAAACCCGCCTCTGCCCACAAATGGTAAATGCCTTACCCGCCGTCCTATCTCTCTGGCCCCAATCTGACATTCTTTTTTTTTTTTTTTTTTTTTTTGCTTTTTGGGTCACACCGGTGATGCTCAGGGGTTACTCCTGGCTCTGCACTCAGGAATGACTCCTGGCGGTGCTCGGGGACCATATGGGATGCCGGGATCGAACCCTGGCCGGCACAGGCCGGCTGCGTGCAAAGCAAGCGCCCTACCCGCTGGGCTATCGCTCCAGCCCCCCCCCCCAATCTGACATTCTTTAAACACCATTCCTTCTGAGTTGGAGCCATCAATTATTTAGTAAAAATTAATTGCAGCCAGAAAATTAATAAAACATTTGAGGATGGTATTTTAATTTTTGGGTCAGGAAGTATCAGGCCTTGTGTAGCATCACGAAATGGGATGCATGAAGTTAAATGTCCCTGCAGTGTAAACTGAGTTAGCTGAGCACTGGTAGAGGGAGAGTTTGGTAATAGAGAAGTTCAGTGGAGCGCGGCCAGCCGTCGTCTGCGGTGGGCTTGCTGAGGAAGAGGAAGAGCGAGAGCCCGTGGGGACCTCAGAGCCTCAGCCTCCACCTGGTACGTTCCAGACGACACAGCTGGGAGCGCGCCGTGTGGCTGTTGCTGACCTGGAGTCAGCCCTGATGTGCTCCCCACCCTAATAGATTTGTTTTTTCTTCACTCAGATTGGGAATCACATCAAAATAGTAATTTGTCCAAGAATCCAGGGAGGTAGGATGATCACAAGCCTGGCCTTCTTTTTGTTGGTGTAGTTTGTTTGGGCCCAGGCGTGCAGTGCTCAGGGATTACTTCGGTTGAACTTGTGTCGGGATTTAACCTGGTTGGGCCCCATGCAAGGGTCGTGTTCTTCCTGCTCTGCCATCTCTCCGACCCTTTGCCTGGCATTCTTTGTTGCTTTTTTTAGGGCCACAGCAGGTGTGCTCAGGTATTACTTCTGGCTTTGTGCTGAGGATCCCTCAAGGTAGACTTGGGGGACCATATGGGGTGTTGGGATTGAACGCTGGTTGGCCATGTGCAAGGCAAGCGCCCCTACGGCGCTGTTCTGTCACTCCGGCCCGGCCTGGCTGTCTTGAGCCCTGAGTTCTGTCACCAGCAGTGCCCACCCCTTCTCAGTAGTAATGGATGTGTTCCTGATGGCCTTCAGACTCGGCTAGGGCATGTGGGCGCTGGTGGCCCCAGGACAGCTGTTCCCTATCAGACTCACACACTGAACTCTCCTGGCCCCAGAGTTGGGCTTGAGGATCACTGGGCGTGACCATTGGGCCCCCCGGGGCACTGCTTCTGAGACCCAGAATTTTTTTTTATGGTTGTTTTGCAAGATTATATGTGAGAAAAGATGGGGTCTGCATTCACAAGAAGGCGCTTTTACTGGGTGTTTCTGAATTTGAGTAGAAAATACAAAGTTAAACTTATACCCTGCAACTCTTTCTTTTCTTTGTAGCTTTGGCTTCAGTGACAAAGTCACCGTGAATGGTCACGTCCCGGTTGGATTGTATGGGAATGGCTTCAAGTCCGGCTCCATGCGCTTGGGCAGAGATGCCATCGTGTTTACCAAGAACGGAGAGAGCATGAGCGTGGGCTTCCCTGTCTCAGACCTACTTGGAAGTCATCAAAGCAGAGCACGTTGTTGTTCCAATAGTGGCCTTCAACAAACACCATATCCTTTTGCTTTTTGAAATTGAAACTGAAGAAGTGTTCTGAGTCCTTCATACTTCGTCCTCCAAATGTTTTAGGTTTTTCCCATTCTGACTCTTTCTGTCCACTGGTTTTTCTCTCCACTGCCTTTACCCTACATAGATATCCCTCTATGTTCTGTCTGGGAATTGGGCATGGAATTTTTTTTGGGGGGCATTTTGGGTCACACACGATGTTGCTTAGGGCTTATTCCTGACTGCAGGCAGGGAATTACTCGCACTGGGGGATCATATGGGAAGCTGGGGATTGAACCATGTCGGTTCTTTGCCAAGCAGGCGCCTCCCCACTGTACTATTGCTCCAGCACCGGGCATGGAAATTCTTTTCTTTCTTTTTTTTTTTTTCCTTTTTGGGTCACACCCAGCAATGCTCAGGGGCTGCTTCTGGTGGTGCTCAAGGAACCATATACCCAGGTGGGCCACATGCAAGGCAAACGCCCTACCCGCTGTGCTATTGCTCTGGTCCCCTAAATTCTTAACATTGAATGATTGTAGTTTATGTTAAGCTTTTATGGCGTCATAGCTATTGGTTTATTTGTGTTACTGTGGTCTGCCTTGAAATTTTAACTGTGATCATAAAAGCAAGATCTTTTAGGTAGATACTTTGTGTAGAAATCACAGAAATTGTTTATACTTTGTCCTTGGTGTTCACTGGACGTGAGCTGCTAGTTTAAACTTTTGAATACAATTTAAGAAATAGCTTTTTTTTTTTTTTTTTTGCTTTTTTGGGTCACACTCGGCAATGCTCAGGGGTCACTCCTGGCTCTGCACTCAGGAACCACCCCTGGCGGTGCTCGGGGGACCATATGGGACGCCGGGGATCGAACTCGGGCTGGCACAGGCCGGCTGCGTGCAAGGCAACGCCCTACCCGCTGGGCTATCGCTCTGGCCCCAGAAATAGCTTTTCTATTTTTTCTTTTTGGGGTATACCTGGTGGTGCTTAGGGACTTCTGGTTCTGCTCTACTCCCCTCAGGGGATCAAGCCTGGCAGGGGCAGGGCATATGTGATGCCAGGGATAACCCAGGTCAACGTCTGCAGGCCTGAGGGACAGACCTACCTGCTATACCACCTCTTGGGCCCGAAATAGTCTTGTTTACGCTTGAACTGGTTTCGATGTTTTGATTCAAATTACATTGCTGATTTAAGTCTTTAACTTAGGATATACGACAGATGATAAACTTAGCAGAATCGAAAGCAAGTCTTGCTGCAATTCTGGAACATTCCTTGTTTCCTACGGAACAGAAATTACTGGCAGAACTTGATGCGATCATGGGTAAGAAGGGGACAAGGATCATCATTTGGAACCTGAGAAGGTAAATGTAGCCCACAGCCAGCTCCTCGTGGCCGCAGGGGTGCTTGCGCAGAAAGGCAGTGGAAGTACTTGGAAAGGCCTTGGTGTTTGGCCGACCGGCTTGTGTTTGGAGGTCGCTCTGGATGATCTTAGCATGCGAAAATCCCCTAGCTCTGCCAGTGGGTCTCCATTGGTGCCCTAGTCTCACTCTCGCTCACCCCAGTCTCCAAAGGCCAGAAATTAAAAGTAAGATCATAAGAGCCAGCAGGTGGCAAGTTGCATAAACGACAAAAGTGAACCTAGTTACCAGTACCAAGTGTGATGTAGTAAGAAGAGTAACGTAGGTAAGATTTCTGAATTACCGAAATCAGTGCGGGTGTGGTGGACTGACTTGCTGATGCCGTAGTGAATCACTGTACTGTCACGAGATCTGAGACAGTGCTGTGGAAGTGCTGTGACGTGGAAAGACCAGAACCTGCTGCTGTTCACCTCTCTAGTCCCGTTTTCTCTTACTCTTTCTCAGCGCCCCTGCCCCGTCCCTTTGTCGTTGTTTCTTTTTGGATCGATTGTAGATTGATGTGCAGTTTAAGATTCCCTGTGCCTTTTACCTAGTTCCCCTTCGTGTTGTTGCTTGATACTGAGTCAGGACCATTCTTAGAGAAAAACTGCATCACTGAAGGACCTTCCTCTTGCCCTTTTATATCCACAGCCACTCTGCCCTTGGAAAGGTCTATCACGTTGTTTCCAAACGCGGGTCTCTTCGGGAGTGTTCAGAGCAGAATCAGAAGGTGGGAGGCCTTCGAGGTTGGACACTTGCATCCAGCCTCGTTCTTGAGATTTCAGGGTTTTGCTCGAGTCAGTAGCTTGTTTCCTTGCCGAGTGGTGTATGGAGAGACCATCGTGTGTTTCACTTGTCAGAGGCTGCCTGAGGGCTTTGGACTATGACAAATAAAGCCGCATCCTTCCTTGCCTGGCGGGGAGACCCAGTCGTGAAGGCGGTTTTTCCAGGGCGAGGCTTATCTAGACGTGCTGACCTCTGCGGGTTCCCCGGGTGGGAAACTTCGGCTGCAGAACTGGTGGTGGTGGGCCACTGCATTGGTGCATCCCTTCCCTTGGGAAGAAAGGAGGAAAAGCTGCGAACCCTTGTTACGGGTCTTCTGTTTTTTGTTCCTTGCTCAGGCTTTACTTCTGGCCGGCTCACGGAGCCAGATGGCGTGCTGGGAAAAACCCAGGTCGGCCATGTGCAAGGCAGCACCTTCCCTGCTGTACTGTTGCTCCTGCCCCCTGTTGAGAGGTTTTGGTGGCAATATAATCTTCATTTTTCTAGGGCAAATGTACAAGAGTGAAATTGCTGGGTCATCGGTATTTGCATATTTAGATTTTCAAGTAAAAGTCAGAATGTTTCAGAAAGGCTGTCGGAGCTGCACTTCTGCACGCGTCTCTCTGCCTTGTCCAGGATTCTCGGTGCCCGTTTCTCCAGCCGCTCCTCCGAACCTGCCGTGTGCAGCGTGTTTGGGTTTGAGAACTAACGTCTGCTTATCTTGATGTGAAGTTAAAATTTAGCTTCTTCAAATAATTATTTCTACAGCTACAAAAATGCAACGGAGTTTGATTTTGATAAGGATAAATATGACATCAGAATTCCTGAAGATTTAGATGAGACCACAGGGAAGAAAGGGTACAAAAAGCAAGAGAGGATGGACCAGATCGCTCCGGAGAGTGACTATTCCCTGCGGGTATGTATTAGCCGGAGTGGAGGTGCGGGGGCACACTAGTGACTGCCACTACGTTAGCCCTCCCACAGAATTACATTGCGCAAGCGCGAGCCGGTTTGATGAGTTTTCATGAGTGAAAATTCTGGCAGTGTTGGTAGTTCTCTCAGTCTGTAGTTAGGATGAATTGGGAACACTTGGGAATTGGTATGTGCCAGAATGGCTGTAAGAGGCACAGTCTGTGAAACGCACCCGCTCAGAATGCACCCTGTTAAGTTCGGGTGTCAAGGCGCCACACACATGCACTTACTCACCTTAATTCACATCCTAAAGCAACATGTGCCGCATGGGCTATAGGCCTTATATATATCTAAATTTAGTAACAAATTCAGTAAATGCTCGAGATTGAGCCTTCTACTGAGACTATACCACCTACACGGCAGAGCCTGGCAAGCTACCCGTGTTTTATTTGTTATGCCAAAACTAGTAACAATTATGGACCTCAGTTCTATGACTTGAAGAATGATTTTGGGCTCTTCCTGTCCCTGGAGCAAGCCGATGCCCTTGGGTTACACTTGCTTGTGACAGGACTTAAGGAGATGTTACTAGTGCCCACTCGAGCAAATTAATGAACAATGGGAAGACAGTGATACAGTGAATAAATATTTCAGAGAATATCATTTTAGAATTGGGTATGTTTTTAAGATTGAGGAAATAGCTCGTGTTTTCTGTGCTAAAATAACCCCATTACCCAAAGTTGTGAACGCAGTATTTACAGTATTCACGGATTTACTAAGTAACAGTGTTTAAGATCCTAGCAGTTAGCGTGGTAGGTACTACTGTTCTCTGTATACCCCATATCCTAGTTAAAATCTTGCTGAAGTAGGAAAGAAAGAAGTCAGACAGAGAGTGTGGCTCTCGTCAGTTGTAAAGTAAAACCCTGAGTTTTGGTTTTGGGTGGTGCCCACACCAGCAGTGCTCGGGGCTTAATTCCGCTCTGTGCTCAGGGATCATTCCTGGCGGGGTTCCACAAGACCCCCTAAGTGCTGCTAGCTGTGGTCCCCAGCACCGCCAGCCGTAACAGTGCTGCTCCCCACTTGGGCTGTTGGAGGAGCCGTCCAGTGTGGTTATAGTTGACCAGCTATTGCCAGAGTAGCCCCTAGACCCTCCAGTCAATGCCTGGGCACCTCCTTCTCATCTTGCCCCTCAAGACAAAACACCAAAACCAAAAAATAGCATTAGTCGATTTTGACATATCATTTTAAACTGAGGAGGCAGGAAAGAAAAAGCATTCTGGAATAATGATGTTATCACGGAAGTAGTTGTATGACAAATCATCAAATTTTCTTTTTCTCATTGATGAAGGATAGTTTTATCTTTTGAGTTTTTCAGTTAATTTTCTTCAAAGATTTTTGAGTTTTGGAGCTAGGGGAGTCAACCGGTAGGCTCTTGCCTTGCACGTGAATGGCCTGGATTTGATCCCTCTCACCCCAAATGGCCCTCCAGCCCCTGGTATTCCGGGTGATCCCTGAGCAGAGAGCCAGGAGTAACCCCTGGGCATCGCCAGGTGTGACCCAAACACAAGAAAGATGTTTAAGTTTGGAGTCAGTGCATAAAGGCACTTGAATGTTTCAGGGTGTAGAGATGGGTCAGGATTCTGAAGTATTCGCCTTCCATTCAATAAAATAAAAAGCATGACTGTCATTGCTTCAGCTCAGCTGTGAAGAAAAGAAACAGCGCTAAACTCCTTTGCTTTTGGATGCTGGCCTTACTGTTTTCTGACTTTCTCTCTGGTGCAGGCGTCACGGCGGCCTGAGGCTCGCCGGGGCTGTGCTCTCCGAGCTGCGTGGGCCCCGCACTGCTCAAGGGTTTCTTTGCAAGAGCTTTGTTCATAGCAAGTTGATGCTGGTTTTTTCGTCTAAAGTATGTTCTTTGGAATAGTAGTATATGCATGAAACAGAAATGAGGAAGGTTTCTCAGGCCTGGCTGCTGCTGCTGCTGCTGCTGCTGTTATTATTATTATTATTATTATTATTATTATTATTATTATTATTATTATTTTCTTTTTGGGTCATACCCGGCAATGCTCATGGGTTACTCCTGACTCTTCACTCAGGAATTACTCCTGGTGGTGCATATGGGATGCGGGGATCGAACCCAGGTCAGCCACATGCCAGGCAAGCGCCCTCCCGCTGTGCTATCGCTCTGGCCCCTTAATTTTGACATATCAGTCATTATTTCATAGCTTTTCATTTAACAGCATTTATTTAGTAGATTGTTCTCTGCAAAACATATTAACCTTCAGTGTTTTGAATTTATTTTTGAGGAAAAGTAATACTTTTTTTCTTTTTTTCTTTTTGGGTCACACCCGGCGATGCTCAGGGGTTTCTCCTGGCTCTGCACTCAGGAATTACTCCTGGCGGTGCTCGGGGGGACCACATGGGATGCCGGGGATCAAACCGGACCGGCATGGGCCGGCCGCGTGCAAGGCAAACGCCCTACCCGCTGGGCTATCGCTCCGGCCCCTGGCCCCTTAATTTTGACATATCAGTCATTTCATAACTTTTCATTTAACAGCATTTATTTAGTAGATTGTTCTCTGCAAAACATATTAACCTTCAGTGTTTTGAATTTATTTTTGAGGAAAAGTAATACTTTTTTTCTTCTTTTCTTTTTAGGTCACACCCAGCAATGCTCAGGGGTTTCTCCTGGCTCTGCACTCAGGAATTACTCCTGGCGGTGCTCGGGGGATCATATGGGATGCGGGGATGCAACCCGGGCCGACATGGGCCGGCGCGTGCAAGGCAAATGCCCTACCCGCCCGGGCTATCGCTCCGGCCCCAAGTAATCAAATTTTGACTTTTATAGTCTTTATAGCTTTGTAGTCTCTATTTCATTCAAGAGTTAATAGAGCTGCACGGAGCGAGAGACAACAGGGAGGGCATTTGCCTTGTACATGGCTGACCGGGTTCTATCCCGGCATCCCATATAGTCCCCCAAGCACCGCCAGAAGTAATTCCTGAGCAAAGAGCCAGGAGTAACCTCTGAGCATCGCTGGGTGACCCGGGCCAAAAAACAAAGGAGTTAATGGAACTTTTTTTCGAAGGTAGGTTGGTAGCTTCTTCAGCCTGAGTAAGTAAAACTGAACACATCTGTAATGGCGCTCGGAGACCCTGTCGTGTGTCTTTCAGGCCTACTGCAGCATTTTGTACCTGAAGCCCAGGATGCAGATCATCTTGCGGGGGCAGAAGGTGAAGACACAGCTGGTCTCCAAGAGTCTGGCCTACATCGGCCGCGATGTTTACCGGCCCAAGTTCTTAGTATCCTTTACTTTCCCTGCTGTGATGCCAAATAGAGTGATACGGAGTTGAGTATGTTTTCTTTTACCCATTTTCGTTTTATTCTGATAGGGAATTTAATCCTTTCACTTTGATCCTTTTTATGCACTCATGGGCTCAAAACAAATGAAATAGAAATTGCCTGAAGGGAGATACATGATATGTTCAGAATTCACCTTAACATTTAAGACTAAAACAGTGAGAATTACTTTTTTGATTCAACTGCCGAAATAAAGATCATTATGGAACAATGATGTACCACAGAAACACAGACTTATAAAGCCTATGAAAAGTTGGCCGTCAGTTAAGGGTAAGTGATTAACTGAAATGTACTTTTGTTAAGAAAAGTAACATGCTATTGGGTCAAATGTTGACTGCTTTACTGCTTTGTGCCGTGTGCGTGTGAGTGTGTGTGTGTGTGTGTGTCTGTCTGTCTGTCTGTCTGTCTGTCTGTCTGTGTCTGTCTGTAACCCGGTGACTTACTCCTGGCTCTGCACTCAAGAATTACTCCTGGCAGTGCTCAGGGACCATATGGGATGTCAGTGATTGCACCCAGGTCAGCTCTAAGCAAGGCCAACACCCTACCTGCTGTGCTATCACTCTGGCCCCCAAATGTCAGTGTATGTTAATATTGTCACTTCTATCTGGCCCTGAGGAATCCGATGAGAGAGACAGAATTTTATCTCTTTACAGATAAGGAAATTGGGACTAATAAAATCACTTGCCCGACAGATCTAACCCTGAGAGATAGTACAGGGGTCAGGCTTGTGCCTTGTGCCTGACCACCAGCCCTGCCGGTCCTGGCACCCACGGTATGTCCCCCTGAGCACCACTGGATGTGGCCCCAGCCGCCGCCCCCGGAGGAAAAGATAGAGCTCAGACATAGGTACCGACCTTCGGGTTCCGTTGGCTATGGATTCCCACTTGCTTCCTGCTCTTAGTCCTGCCGGCTTCACCCCAGCAGCCCCTTCAGCAGGGCACACAGACCTGCTCGTGCTGTGCATTTGTCCTGGGTCTGCGTGAGGCCGCTTCACCCCAGCAGCCCCTTCAGGAGGGCACACAGACCTGCTCGTGCTGTGCATTTGTCCTGGGTCTGCGTGGGGTGTCTTGGTGTGAGGAGTTTTAACTTTGATAAAGGTTTCAAGTCGTCATGGTTTTTTCCAATTTTATGATTTCAGTTTGATTTAGTATTGTTTTTTGGGCTTTACCCAGCAGTGCTCAGGGCTTACTCCTGGCTCTGCACTCAGGGATCACTCCTCACAGGGCTTGGGGGACGGATGTGTTTCAGGCACTGAACCTTGCTCGGCCACAGAAGGCAAACACCCTGCTGCGGACCACCTCTCTGCACCCCCTTTTATAAAGTCAAATTGTTTTATGTAGAAAAATAGAGGGAGTCCAAAGTGGACGGTGCAGTTTATGGTAAGGGCTGTAGGCACCTCACTTTAAATAGTAATTTTCACGGGCCAGAGCCGATAGCCCAGCGGGTAGGGCATTTGCCTTGCAGCGGCCGGCCCATGCCGGCCAGGGTTCAATCCCGGCATCCCATATGGTCCCCCGAGCACCGCCAGGAGTAATTCCTGAGTGCAGAGCCAGGGTAACCCCTGAGCATCGCCGGGTGTGACCCAAAAAGCAAAAAAAAAAAATAGTAATTTTCACTAGAAATGTCCTGCATTAAAGTTAATGAATTTCGCTGCATTTTGCAAGTAAAGTTTACTAAGGGACTTTCTCAGGTGCTTTGGGGTTCGAAAGAAAGAGTATTGTTGCTGTGGAATGTAAGTTTTCTGCTATCATTTATGTCTGTCATTTGTAAGATCTAAAGCCCACTTTTCCAATCCAGTTAAATTTACCTGTAGTTTCTAGTTAAGCTTAGCCTTATTTTAAAAAAAAAAAGAAGCCTTTATTACATTGAACTTAGGTTTTTCTCTTATCAGATATGGACTGGGCTTAGCATTCATGAATTCTATGAGTATTAAATACACATCCGATACTTTTGTCATGCACAATAGATGCTTAGTATATTTAGAGCATGCCCTCAGCTCAGTCTAGAGAGAGAGGAATGTGGCACACTCTTGAAGCACAGAAAGGTTTCTTGGAGAAGTGATGTTTGATGTGAAACTCCCGTTGATTTCACTGTGCGCGGATGGTGTGGCGGAGATTCAGGGGTTGGAGTCAGGCGCACTGGGCGGGCGCTGGGCCTGTGCGCCCGACCCAGGTGGACCCTCGGCCCCTGTATGATTCCCTGAGCCCAGCAGGAGTCATCCTTGAGCACAGAGCCAGGAGTCAGCCCGAGTACTGCCAGCTGTGGTCCCCAAATCAATAAGTAAGTGAAATAAAAACTAAAGATACACAGGGCTGGAGACGGACTAAACCCTGCAGAGTACGAGGTTTGTGCATGGGCGGGCTCTGAGATTGATCCCCGGAACTGCAGAATCCCACAAGCACCCGGAAACACGCCCTGAGCACAGAGCTGGAGGGGTTCCTTGAGCACCCATGGGAGTAGGGCCCCTAAACCATACCTCCCCAAACCCAAAGTGTTCCTTTTAAAGAAAGAGAAAAGACCTGCAAAGGAACTTCACAAGAGTGTTGTGGTTTTAAAGCTGTAAGAATGGTCGGAGG
>JAJIBD010017359.1:0-15073 GCA_021461705.1 Cryptotis parvus
ACAGCTAAATGAATCTTAAAATAGTGATCTTTTGGAACATTCAAAGCAACACTAAGAAAAGCTCTACATCCTTATGATCAATTTGAATACATATGCATCTTTACCTGAATCATTATAAACATGTTTTAGGAAGAAAGCCAGACCCAGTGATAAAACAAGCTTTGTGGTTAAGTGTATCCAAATTTCGAGATGACAATAAAATTATTCAGTAGCTTTGGTAAGATTGTAAAAAGCCAAGTTCTTAAAGGTCAAAGGATGAATCATACTATCTCACAATAGCCAGACTCAGCCATTCCAGTTTTACAAACAAGGAAGGAGAGAGGGATATACTTTTATGAGATCATTCAGCTTCATATGTGTGCAGTAATTTTTACATAGTAAGATCAAGTTTATATCCCTGAAGTCTTTATTATCCTCTTTTTCTCATTTCATCATTCCACAGTTTACTAACCCTTGTCTGTAACTGTTCTTAGTATTTGTATACTTAAACAAATCAACATGAATTTTAAACTATTTAGATTTAAACAACCTTCTGCAGTCAGAAGATAGTGCAAGCATTGTGGGCAGAGAGAAAGTCTCTGGGTGTGTTTAGTGGGGAAAAACTAATTCTGAAACTTAAACCAGCCCAAAGGCCTAAGGCCTTTGAGACAAAAGACCCACCTCAGGAGCTCTGAAAGCTTTTGTGATGCAAAATTCCAGGTATTGAACACTGATGTTTACCTGAGAGGAGAGGCCTCAGAATGCTTGGAAAAATACTGCTATAAGGACCCCAAAAAATGTAATGTTTTTTACCTAGGAATATCCTATTAACTCCTACTTGAGTAAAGAATTCTGGACAAATGCAATTACGGAAAATATCCATACAAAACCTTCCCAAGAAGCCCTCTCTGGACTTTTATTCACTCTGGAGAAGCCAGTTTTCTCTCTTGAGCACTTACCTTTTTTTTTTTTTTGCTTTTTTTTGGGTCACACCCAACAATGCTCAGGGGTTACTCCTGGCTCTGCACTCAGGAATTACTCCTGGTGGTGCTCGGGGGACCATATGGGATTCCAGGGATCGAACCTGGCCAGCACAGGCCGGCCACATGCAAGGCAAATGCCCTACCCGGCTGGGCTATCGCTCCAGCCCCCAAGCACTTAACTTTTTGTCTCCCTTATCCCTATGCTATAAACAAAACAAACAAACAAACAAACAAAAAAAAACCACTTGTTCTAGTTTGTTCCCTGTATCCTCCTAAAATTCTTAAAATTCTTTTTTGTGAGAAAAGACCATGAACCTGGACAACCTGGGAAAGATTTGGGACAGTCCTTTCCCACAAAGAACAATTATTTGCTTCATCCTAAATTCCACAGATCCCCAATAAATCTGTGACAGGGAACATTTCCCAAGACAAGAAGAACAAGTGGAAGCCAGATGAGGCTTGACTGGCCTCGCAGGGCTGGTGAGACAGGTCTGAACCTTGCAGGTACTCAGCTTCAGACCCTTATCAGGCCTAGATTTCCCCCAGGCACTTCCTGGGATGACCTAGGTGAGGGAGCAAGAGCTTGAGAGAGACAGACAATCAGACAGACAGACAGACAGAGGAGAGAGATGAGAGAGAGAGAGAGAGAGAGAGAGAGAGAGAGAGAGAGACAGAGACACAGAGAGACAGAGCAGAGACAGAGAGACAGAGAGAGACAGAAACAGAGAAAGACAGAGACAGAGTTATACATCTTTCTCAGGTTGCACCCTGGGTAAAGCAACATCCTTCACCCCTGGCAGTAGAAACCTGTGATGTAGGCAGGGAGGCGGGGGAGGGGAGGGTAGGGCAGGGGGGTGGGTGGTGCCCTGTATGGCAGTGAACTGGTACCATTAGGCTATCACCAGGAATGACGACCTGATAAGACCCTTTAACCAACAATAGTCAGTAAGGAAGCTGGTTCGACCTTCTTCTGCCCAGACCTTAGCCCCCCATCAACCTTTGATGCCCAGCAGAAGATTTCAGCCCAAAGGGATAAAAACCCCCTTTGGAAATCAGTTGGGCTTGCTCTCAGCCTCTAGAGCAGCCCATGTTCTCCCTTGAGCGCGTTACCCCTCTCTCTCTTTCCCTACTCCTTCCCCATCCTAAAAACCTCCACAATAAAATCTGTTTTACTTCACTGCTTGTTGACTCCTGAAAATTCTTTTTCTGGAAGGGAAGACAAGAACCCTGAGGAAACCCTGGGTAAGGCCTGAGGTCTTACTTTCCTTTCCTGGAAAGAGCAATTCCTCACTCCAGCATGAGTCCGTGGCACCCCAGAGATCTCAGGTGATGGGGATCAACTTGATCTCCGTGCCTAGAGATCAAGCAGACATTAGGTGTGGTCTGACAGCCACCTCGTGGGGCTGGTGGGGCTCAGGCCCACTCTGTGCAGGGGCTCTTCACAGACTTTATCAGTCCTTAGCCTGCCCAGCAGTTCCTGGCGGCAGACCGAGACTGGGGAGAGAGCGACCATCTCTCTCCCCTTTCCACCTCACATATGCCTCCTGTGGGGTCCACCTACATCACCTGGAGAACATGTGTTGCATATGTGACCTTAATTTGGATCCCCAGCAATGTATGTTCCCATAAGTACCATTGTATATGGCTCTAGTGGGCCAGCACCACAGTCTGAGTTACATCACCTACCTCAGCAGTAAACCAGCATGCCTGCTTCACTGGACCAACTGCTGCTGGAATGTCCCCAAACTCCCAATAATTGCTAGGAGGAGACTACAAAAGTGGCTAGGATAACTGAGGTTAATCTGCAGTTAAGTAACTCTTGAAGTAACTCGAGTTCCCCAGATTGTTTTAACTTTAAAGTCAAAACTAGTCCATGTCAGAGGATGTTTTTAATACATGCAATCCTATGACCAATGCAAGCAGCTGCTCGTGGGAGTTTTATTTATCATTTGTTCCCACAGTCACTGCCTAGACTAGTACTTCCCAATCAGGGACCATATGGGCCCCTGTAGGGCCACAAGATATTCCAAGGGTACCATAGGTGAAAATCATGTCAATGAAGTGTCACAGAATGAAACGAACAATAAACTGGTCACATGGGGAAGGGGTAAAAAAGAAAGGAAATATGTCAGAAAGGGACAATAGTTAGAAAAGTTTGAAAACAAGCAAACAAACCCAAACATTTGGCAAGATATCAGGTCCAGGGAGAGGGGGATTTTGTTTGTTTATTTATTTATTTGGGGCAGCAAAATTTGATTTATTTGATATGCCAGATACCAGTAACAATTATAGACCTCATTCCCATACCTGATGGAATGGTTTGAGGCTCTTTATGTTTCTGGAGCAAGCAGGTGCCCTTGGGCTCTACTTGCATGAGACAGGTCATATGGAGATGTTACTGATGCCCGCTCGAGCAAATTGACGATGAATGGGAAGACAGTGAAGACAGTGACAGTGATTTATTTGGGGACAACATCCCCATAGTACTCACAGATTGATCCTGGCTCTGCACTCAGAAATTATTTGTTTCAGGGTTCGGGTGACCATAGGGGTACCAGGAATGATACCCAGATCGGCAGAAATAAGGCAAATGCCCTATCCACTCTACTATACTAAATTCAATGAGTTTAATTTAATTTAATTTTTTTAAAAAATTTGAATTGAATTTTATTTTTGTTTTGTTATTAATACCTAAAGTAGTTCCTCAAATTCTCTTTATCTCTAATCTTATAGCTCCAAGAAGTTACTCTTGACCATCAAGAGTAACTTGTTCACCCTCTTGATTTCATATCTTCAAATTTGTTAATGCTTCCTTCAAAAACTTTTCATACCTAATTGCATTTGTAAATCAGTTGATTCTCAGATTCTACTGTAAATGAGACCCACTGTTAAAACAGTTTGCTAGACCCTCCTTTCCCCTAGTCCCCTAGACTTTCTGACTCAGAAGGCCTAGTGGGAGGTATAGTGGGAGGTAGGGAAGGAAAATTTGCATACTGACAAGTTTCTAGATGACTTCCAAGTATAAAACCTGAAATTTAAAACATCTATTCTGGACTCCTTTGAAATTAACTAGGTGGGGGCTGGAGCTTTTGGCCACTCCTGGAAGTGCTCAGGGTCTCAGTGGCTACTATTAGAAATAGCGTCAGACTTTAGCTCTAATAAGGCCTTAGCCTTTGGCAATATGAAGGTTGATTTTTTTCCTTAACTCAGAAAATTAGATACTATTTGCATTTTTGATTCTGTTATTTCACATCTCTTAAAAAAGAAAATTATAGATACAGGAAAGAAATATCATCAGAGATTAGAGATAGTTTAAAAGAGGTCACCAGGAGAGAGTGATTATAATGGGCCGCATGAATGAGAGCTTTAAGGTGGTAGAATAATTCTATTATTTTATTGGTCACAAAAATTGACACGTAATGAATGACATAAAAGTATGCACTCAATTATGCCACTTTCAATTTCTTTGCTTGAGTATTATATTTTAATTACATAAGGTAAAACCACAGTGAAATATACATAGGTCTCCTCTATATCATACTTTGTGCTACTTTACAACTTCTATGAATCAATAATTATTTCAAAATTGTAAGCATTTAAAAAACTCTTCTCCCCTAGCTCTCAGTGATAACAGTATTGATGCCCACCCCTTTATTTCTATTTCAAGCATCTTTCTTGTGGTAAGAGCACAATTCTGCCCACTCCTAGTTCTTATCTGTGTGAATTAAGTCTTTTTTACATTTTCCAAGATAGGCTGACCTTTCACAATTCACTGCTCTGGTATTAATTGGTATTAACTTTAAAAAGAGGAAAGTGAACAATATCGACCAAGGCCCTAAAAATAGTCACATACCAGAAATCTATCTGGAAGAAAACACCAACGAAGTTATAGACAAGAATTTCCTGAATTACTAATTATAATCACAATTACAATTACATTCTAATTGCAATTGGATGTAAACTAAGCTGATAAATAAATACAGATGCATTCATATACTAAAGTGAGCTATGTTTTTAATCTATACTTGTTGAAACTCATATTCAATCTTAGTATATAGACTATATTGATTTTATCCCTAATTATACTCATTTTTATTTGCAAAGAAAATATACTAAGAGATTAGCAGAGATGTTTGGAGTATTAGACGATAACTAATTCCAAATTTTCTTTTTATTATAGTTCTTTCAAATGTATTGGATTGAGCTTGGACTTTTATAATGATAATAATACTACTCAAGGCACGTATGACTTGAGTCATCCATGTTCATCCTTTCAACTGCTTAGAGAAGAAAAGTTTGGTCCTAAACATACACAGAAATTCTGTTCGTTCTGTCCAAAGTTTATCCATACTCTTTTGTAATCTCAGATATCCAAGTGTCTCTTCCCAGTGTATTGAAATGGCGGTTTACTCTAGCCATCCCATCATTCACTCACTCAGAATATCTTACACCTATTATGCATTCATTTATTAGGACGCCATTGCTGCCTCACCCTGCCAGATGTAAAAGCATTAGAGCTATTTTGCTTAAAAGCATAAAAAGTAATATCTCTCTTAATTAGATGAGAAGTACTATCTCATCTAATTAAAATTGTTTCAGAAAAAAAAAATCATAGTTCAGCTCATTACTGACTCTAAAATGTCTTTAATTGGTAGCGTAGAGGTGAGGTATACATATATATTTAATAACACAGCTAACAACACTGTAAGCAAGCATGATATGCAGACTTTAATAACCAAACAAAAAATGTGCCAGTCAAGGAGATAGGTTGGGGTGGGAGGGAACCTGGGAACACTGGTGGAAGGAAATTGTGCTGGTTGTGGGACCCATCTTGGAACACCATATGCATAAACCTCTATTATGAACAATTTCAAAAATCACTGTGCTTCTTTTTTAAAAAATCCTTTAAATGAATATGTTTAATGTTGAAAATTTAGTATTTTAAGTGTCATGGTATTTTGTTATCAAATTATTTTTCCCACTAATTAAGTTACACTTATAATTTGAAGCATTCTAAGGAAGTGTTTTTAATAACAATGTGTGTTTTATTTGTTCTATATTGAAGCTTAATCTTTTGAACACAAAAATTAATCTTATCTCTATATTTTAATTATATTTCCCTATCAAAAGAGTCCTATTAATCTCGTTAAAATATGAGCATTTTATGGTGCTTTTATTTTGCAGCATTCCCTGGAGTTCTGTTAAATGTCTCCTTTCCTTTGTATGATTTCTAGATAAAAAATCACCACGGTGCTGTCTTTCACTCTGCCTCATTCATCTTAATAATAAGAAGGTCACACAGTAATTACAGTTCAGAGATAGGCTTTCTCTTGGAGTGTCCAACCTTTTAAATCTGACTCATTTATTTTAATCTCTGAGAACAAAATATACCAAAAAATTGCCACAATAATGGCTGTATTTCCAAATTCTAGTTCAAATCTCATTCACTACTCACTTGAAAGAGCACACCTGCAGTATTCTTACTTAAAAACTGAAGGACTGTGTCAAAGAATGTGTAAAGACTGGTTTATGGGGTTGGAACATAGCACAGAATTTTAGAATTTTAGCTCTTGCTGTGAATGTGGATGATGACCAAGGGTTGATCACAGGCACACGCACACACACGGCCGTGAACGCTGATATAAAGTCTAATGGATCCTTCGTGTTTTGTGAACATAAAATGCTTTGTTTTTATGGAAATGAGAACACTGAAACTGAACTAGTCTCACTGTTGCACCTTCTTTCCCAGCAGCATGACACTAATATATTGCACATCAGAAGTTAAGATCAATAAAGGGACGCCTGGCTTCAGACATAAGCTTGTCTCCTAATAACTCTAAAGTGCAAAGAAATGTTCATAAACGTTATCATTTAACTTTAATATGTGCAAAAATGTCCATGATTTTATCCATGGATAGAATTTTGTTAGTGTAGTGGTCAAAGTTTTGCGCTGATAGCAAGTACACAAATTCTGATTTATTTCAGAGATTGGCACAGGCACTTCAGGTAAGCAAACATATAGGGACAATTTTAGTATAAGTGTCACAGTAACTAGTCAAAGATTTTTCGTTGCTCTTTGACTTTGTGATTTGGAAAACTGAGAAATCTAAAGAAAAAAAACAAATAACTAATCCAAACTACTTATTAATTTAAGTTATAAACCAAAATATAATCATTGTATTTATATATTTATTTTTAATGGAATCATAAGATACACAGATTACACAGTTACAAAATTGTTCCTGATTGAGTTTCAGTCATACAATGCTCCACCACCTGCACTTTCCCCAGTGTACATTTCTTACCACCAGTGTCCCCAGTTTCCCTTCAGGCTCCCAATCTACCTCTATGGCAGGCACTTCTCTCTCTCTCTCTCTCTCTCTCTCTCTCTCTCTCCTCTCTCTCTCTCTCTCTCTCTCTGTCTCTCTCTGTCTCTCTGTCTCTCTCATCTCTGTCTCTGTCTCTGTCTCTCTCTCTGACCCTCTCCCTCCTCTCTCTTTCCTTTTGGGCATTATGATTTGCAATACAGTTATGAAAGGTTATTGTGTTTCTCCCTTTACCTACTTTCAGCACTCAGTTCCTGTCCAGACATGAAGAAAGCAAATCAAATATAGTTAAAGTTATAAGTTATACATACCTGCATATGTATGTATTTTACATTTATTAATAGAATGAACTATAATAAAATCAATAAATATAAATAAGAAAATACTATATACATTGTATTCTGTATTGTGTTGGGATATAAAATTAACAAAATATTAAGTAGTCACTAAATCAGTATTTCTTTCTACATTACTTAATGCCGCATATATCTGCAACACTAAGAAACCTAATGCTAGTTAAAAATTTTAGAATATTTTCTGGCAGTTATGTGATACCATAAAACAGTTATAGTATTGCCATAAATTTTAATTACCTGAGCTTATTAATATTTCCAGCAGGAAGGTCCGTGAGATTGGTGTTATTGAGACCATAGTTACTGCCTTGCACCATGTACTGGATTCAATCCTGGCACCACATGTGGTCTTATAGCTCTGCCAGGAGTAAACCCTGAGCACCCCTAGGTGGCCCCCATAAAAATAGTTGAAAAACTTGGGGCCTGAGCAATAGCACCGTGGGAAGGGGTTTGTCTTGCATGCAGTCAGCCTGGGTTCGATCCCTGCCAATATCATATGGTCCCTTGAGCACCACCAGGAGTAATTCCTGAGAAAAAACCCAGGAGTAACCACTGAGCATTGCTGGGTGTGAACCAAAAAGAAAAAAAAAATAGAATAGATATTTTTCCAAGAATCTGGGTTCAAATCAATTAATTTCCCATAGATTCTAAAGTACTTTTGCAAGTATAAGATTATACTTATATATTATTAACTCTAATATATTCTTAACCACAAATTCTTGACTCATTTTGCAAATATTTGGTTATAAGACAACATGACATTAACATACGCCTGCATTAACGCCTGCATTAACATACGCCTGCATTAACATATGCCTCTGGGTCCTACTAAAGCAGGATGAGAATGTTATTTGGGTCTCCCAAAGAGGAATCGAAAGAGCTATGCTTGGAATATAACGCCTCACTCAAGTGAAAGAAGAAATCCAGAGCTCCAACCTCTGTTGCTGTTCCAGAGTCAGGGACGCTGTCTCGCTTGCCAAGGCATGGAAAATCAGATGGGCTGGACATGTAATGCAATTTGGAGACGGCTGTTGGACTAGAGCCATTACTGACTGGATCCCACAGGATGGCAAAAGATCATGTGGTGGCCCAACTACAAGATTATCAGACTTCTTTGTCAAGACCCTGAATGAATAGTTTGAGGCTCTTTGTATTCCTAAAGCAACCAGATGCCATTGGGCTACACTGGCACGTGATAGGGTCAAATGGAAATGTTACTGGCGCCCACTCAAGGAAATCAATGAATAACAGGATGTCAAGTGATCAAGTGAAGACAACATGACAGTTTTCTGATGGTCAAAATTGTAGTATATATAATCAGTTTCATAATGTTAGCCATATATTGTTGCACAATAAGAGTTCTCACAACATAACTATAAAATTTAAAGTGCTAGAAATGATGAAAGTATTGATGTTCTCAAAAAAGCTTCATAGAAAAGATAGAAATTAGTCACAGTTTTAAATATAAGACTTTGATAGGAAACAAATGTGTAGTGTTTTTTTAGGTAAGTGAGTAATATAAATCAATTCAGGAAGACAAGTGTGAATAAACACTTATAATCAAGCCTAGAACATTCGGTTTCTACTAGGAAGTTTTGCACTCATCTCCTTTCCTGCCTAGTTTCCAGATTTCATTTATTATAAATATCTCAACCCACTAATTTGCTGTAAATATGGTCGCTACAACTTAATTATGCCCTCTCCATAATTCATAAGTTGAAATTTTAACCCCTAATGCCTCAGAATGTGGCCTCATTTGGAAATAGTGAATATATAAGTAAAATAAGTCATCAGACTGAACATAGTTCATTTATAACCAAATTTCTTGGTAAAAGGGAAATGTACCACAGACACACATGGGATGGCACATGGATAAAAGAAGGCAGATATGGATGAGAAACAGAAATGGAAGGAACGACAAGGAAGAAAACAGCAATGATTACTAGCAACCAACCTGAAGTTAAGAAAAAAAAACCTTGGACACATCTCTCAAAATACCTAGAAGTAACAAACCCAACCAATTCAATGGCTTTGCAGCTTCTAACCTCAATAATTCAGTGAAAATAAACTTAATATAAATGTCATTGAGTTTGTGGTATTTTACCATGATAGTCTTAGCAAACTATAGAGGGGATTCAAAGGGTCACTCAGTAGTAGGAAGAGTCACAGGTTGGTTTCCAGCCTCCATATTTTGCCCAGCATATCATTCTTTCTCTCCCAGTGTGTTATAA
The DNA here is from genome assembly GCA_021461705.1 of Cryptotis parvus. Lineage (NCBI taxonomy): Eukaryota > Metazoa > Chordata > Mammalia > Eulipotyphla > Soricidae > Cryptotis > Cryptotis parvus. The sequence continues at coordinate 9,873 of JAJIBD010017359.1, forward strand.
CCAAAACCTAATCTATTCAGTCAAGCTCTCTTCTTTAAACATATATTGGATTTTGATTCTGACTAATCATAGTATTTTGTGGTCTAACTCCATTGTAATATATCATCCCACTAGACTTATTTATTGTTACTTCTAAATATCAGCAGTTCTATCTCCCAATTTATGAATTGTTTATCAGCCACAAAAATACCTAAGATACAGTTTCATAGGAATGTTTGTCTACTTATTTAGAAAAATTTAGATCCACTCCTAAATATATATTGTTTCAATTATACCATTATTACTTGAGTCAATAATGCCACTTGTATCACTTGTCACTTGTTTTCCCATTGTCATCAATTTGATCAAGAGGGCACCTAGTGTAGCCTAAGGGCATCTGCTCACTCCAGGAACACGAAGAGCCTTAAGCCATTCCTTCAGGTCATGGGAATGAGGTCTATAATTGTTACTGGTTTTTCGGACATCAAATATGACACGGGTAGCTTGCCAGGCTCTGTTGTGCAGGTGGTATACTCTCAGTAGTAGGCTCTCATTTCGTACCTTTACTAATGACCCAAAGCAATGGGGAGAAATCAGCTTTTCTCTTGGGTGGAGCTCTGATGAGCTATGGAGTCCAGATATTGAAAATAATTGCCCGCATGGTGTGGAGTTTCCTCTGGCTTCTTGTGAGGCTCTATTGGGATGGCGGACCCGGCTAGAAACTGCCTTCCCTCCTGGGAGCCTCATGATCAGTTGAGCACAAGGAGAGCCAGTAGTATCTCTCCCCATGTATCTGACTCCAATAATCCCAAAAGGAAATAGATATATAACTAATGCTTTTAGTACTTATTACATGTCTTTAGATAAAATTTACATGTGTCTATTTAATTATCAAAGCAAACTATAGTGTGGGTTCTTTAATTTTCTTAAAGTAAATAAGGAATGGGTATCAAGTTATTTACTCATGACCAGAAGTTGATGTTACACTGAAGATGTAAAGAAAGAAAGCACCTTTCTGAAGATCACTTATAAACAATAGTACATTGTGATTTCTCCTTTGATTTATCTTAATTTAGGGAAAGCTTGATAGAATTATGAAAGCAATGCATTATTATTTCTTCTTGAAAATTTATACTACATGTATTACTTAGGTTGCCAATAATTTGCTGGGGAGCTATATGAATACATTTACATCTCTTCAAAATAACTGTTTTTCCTTCAATTTTACTAATTATTTTCACAAGTTATTTTTATTATTATGATATTGGACCATACCCAGAGACGGCAGGATTTATTCCTGAGTCTGCACTCAGGGGTCACTCCTGGAGGTGCTTAGGGCCTGGGATCAAGCTGGTTCCAGCAGAATTCAAGACAAGTGCTCTGCCCTGTGAGCTACTGCTTTGGCCCCACATTACAACATCTTTGTACGTATTTTTCTTTCTGTTTTACCATTGGTGTGACTTATCCACTGATCCATTTCTAAGTGTCGCACCATATTATACTTTGGAGTCAAAATAATGTCTACAAAGGGTAAATATAGGAAGTAATTCATCCAAGTAGCTTCTGTTTAAAGTTTAATTATTCCTTTTTCCTGACTCTAAGCACCAACTTCATTCTGAGCATGGGATACAGGATTAAGAAAATATTTTCATCTTTCTTATTTTGCTTTGAGCCTCACATATAGAATAATTAGGCCAAAGACTTATTTTCTTTTTATTCCAGTGTTTTCTACTGGCATAAAATTTTCCTGTGTCAGCTTCTTTATATCAGTTTTTATTGGTGCTGTTTAACACTAGTTCATTTTCAGTTATTAGTGGCACAGAGGTTTCTGCAATTACTTAAGTCTCTATTTACTGCACTATAAAGAGACACTGTAGAGGCAAAAAGGATTCACATGACAACCTTTTAATGTATGTTCTGTAATCCATAGTCTGGAAGGGAAGGAAAAGAGAAAGAGAGAGAAAGGCAAAGAAATAAAGAACCTGCCATGGAGCAGGGCTGGGGAAGGGGGAGGGAACCGGGATGTTGTTGGTGGGAGATGGGCACTGGTGGAGGGACTGGGTGCTGAAACACTGTATATGACCAAAACCCAAACATGAACTTTTTAATTGTATATCTTTTTATTTGTATATCTCACGGTGGTATAATAAAATACTTAAAAAAAAAAGAGACATTGTGAGCATTTTGTCTTTTTCTCTTGCTTTTATAGAGTGGGAAAAATATCAACCACCAACAAAATGTGGCCCCAAAATTAACTGTGGAAGACTTAGTAACCAGAGGTGCAGTTGTGATAGCACAGAGGTAGGTAGTAATACTACATGTATTACTTAGGTTGCCAATAATTTGCTGGGGAGCTATATGAATACATTTACATCTCTTCAAAATAACTGTTTTTCCTCCAATTTTACTAATTATTTTCACAAGTTATTTTTATTATTATGATATTGGACCATACCCGGAGACGGCAGGATTTATTTCTGAGTCTGCACTCAGGGGTCACTCTGAGTGTTTGCCTTGCACGCAACCCACAAGGGTTCCATCGCATCCCATATGGTCCCCCAACCACTGCCAGGAGTAATTCCTGAGCGAAGAGCTGAAGTAACCCTTGAATGTTGCTTGGTGTGACCCAAAAAGAAAAAAAAATAAGAAAGATTTAGTAACCAGAATGGAAGAAAGAGCCAAAGATTTCATTACTCTACACAGAATGTAAAGAAAGTATTGAAAGTCAGCATCAAACCAAATGTTGAACCATTTCTAAATTCATTGTATAATGAACATTTGAATAACGGTATGCCAACAATCATGATATAATAGCTTTTAGGAACATAATTATTTTCTTACAGTTACCAAGATGGGAGGTGAGGGTATTAAAAAACCACACAACATGGGACACATGAAGAGTACCAGTTTTTTTCCTGCACCAGGAAGAAGAAAAAGAGGGAAGAACAGTGGACAAGTATGGGAAAACGCTGAGGCACCCGCACAAAAATCCAGGAGCAGGGTCGGGGATCCCCATCTGCCCTAAGGTATGGGAAGCCAGTGGATAGAGAAAGATGCAAGAATCTGGCGACGGTTCAAAATGCTTTACTTAACACAGGTTCAGGCATACAAATATCAATAGGAAATATCCTGAGCTTAGGAGTCCTGGCTAGGCCCTGGCCTTGTAGGGAGGAGACAGAGACAAGTTGCCAGCAGAAAGGGCTGGCCCGTAGAGCAAGATGGCTGCCACCACATATTAAGGCCCTAGAGGGAGGAGACAGAGACAAGTTGCCAGCAGAAAGGAGAGGAGAGAGAGAGAGAGAGAGAGAGAGAGAGAGAGAGAGAGAGAGAGAGAGAGAGAGAGTGGCCAACCAAAGAAAAGAGAGGAAGCAGCCTCGCTTTACATCCCTGTAATCCAGACCTCCCACTTCTATGGGAAACTGGTAGGGTTAAATGCCCTCAGGTAATTTCTCCAAGGACCTTACATAGGCCCTTTGAGATGTTAATGTTGCCAACTCAAGATCTGCCTAAGAAATGCCTTTGCAGGGTACAGAGAAGCTGTTTCTGAAATGAACTGTATCTCAGAATACAAAGGCATGCATCTGTACCAAAAACTATATTATAGCCAGTTAAATATTTCTACAAGCCTTCACAAGAATCTTGTCTTTACTTCATGGTAGTTCTGTATTTTAGTTGCCTTCGAAGTTATCAGGGAGCCATGCTTGCTTGAGACAAACAACATTTCCTCTCTGGTCTAACTACTTAGAGATCCAACGCGGCCAGGCAAATATACCAGTAAGATCGATCTAGCTAGTACCACGATGATTGTGGCAGCATGAGAGAATATGCCAGTATATTATACATGGTCAGATAAACTGCCACATTTAAACTGCCCTTCTATCTGCAAAGTGACCTGAAAGAGGCAATCCAGGCCAGATGCAGAGGCTCTGAGAAGCTGTACTGCAACAACAAGGACTTGTTCATGGTCTCTAAGAGCTATACTTGCTAAAGCATAGGAGGCTTAGTTTTAGATACTATGGATAATTCCTGTGGACACAGAGACATAGAGGCTTCCCCTGTATGGAATTACTGTGATTTAGTATGTGAGAATTTAAGGATTAAGAAAGGTTTTCATTTTTTCTCATTTTTCTTTGAATCACATATAGAATAATTAAACCAAAGACTTGTCTTTCTTTACTCTAGTGTTTAAATTAGGTTCTGGACTCTATCTGGATTGGTTGGTTTTATTCTAAAAAATATCTTATGAGTAAATTGTTTACTCGTTAACTATCTTTAACAAGTGTAAATTCCTACAATGTTGCACACATCAAAGCATCAATATGTAGAAAATATATTCACAAAATAAAGGAGCAACAAAATATATAAAACTACTAAGAGGCCCTTGGTAGAGATATCAAAAGCAACATAATAGCATAGGCACAGGATTTTAACAATCCACGACCATTAGATCAATAAGACAGAAACTTGGAGTGGAGAGATAATACAGCAGATAAGATGCTTGTCTTACACGCTACTGACCAGAGTTCGATCCACGGCATGCCAAACAATCCAAGAAATATCCCTGAGCACAGAGCAAGGGAGTAAGCCCTAAAAACAGATAAATATAGCCCCAAAACAAACAGTAAAAACAAAACATCCACAACACTGATAAGGAAATAAGTGTTTATTGAGGAGTTAGAAGAGCTGGATTTTATAAATATCTACAGGGATTTCCACCCCAAACACCAAATATACATTCTTCTATGCACATGGATATTCTGCAGAATAAATCACATTCTCAGAGAAAATCCAGGTGTCAGCAAATTCAAAAGCTTTAAATCAGGTCCATGTCAAAAATTTTTCATGATCACAGTACCATAAAAAAGAAATCTGGAAAAATTTCAAAATTTATAGGTTATGTGTTACAGAAAAGGCATATCAATAAAGATATCAAATAAAAAAATATAATAATTCCTAAAACTAAATAAGAATGAACCTCACATAGGGACATATACAGCATAATCAAAGCAGTACTAAGAGGAAAGTTTAAAGTAACACAGGCAGGCATCAGGAAAACAGAACAAAATTAAATAAATAATCTAACCTCATGGCTTAAGAAAAAACTAAAAGAACTACAACGGAGACCCAATGTCAGTAGAATGAAACAAGTAATAGTTAAAATTAGCGAATACAAATAAATTATAAATGTGTACATATATATATAAATAATGAAAATATAAATG
>JAJIBD010017360.1:0-15270 GCA_021461705.1 Cryptotis parvus
TTCCTCCGGCCCCCAAATGAGGACACTTGTCTCACTTTGTGTGGGACAAATGCTGTATAAGGAAAGAGGGGGCCCTGAATGATAGATAGTAACGGCAGGTAGGTGCTTGCCTTGCATGTGGCTGACCGGGTTTGATTCTGGCATCCCACCTGGCCCTTAATCCTTTCAGGAGTGATCCCTGGGCACAGAGCCAGGAATAGGTAAGTCCTTAGTGTCACTCAGTGTGATAATCCCCAATTGCCCCTCCCAAAAAAGGTAGGGGACAGGGAGAGAACTAGAGCATGTACTTTGCACGTGGATTTGCCCTGCATGTGGACAGAGTGAGCTTCTGTCCCCAGCATCATGGGATCTTCCACACATCAGGCTGGGAGTAGCCCTGGAGCCCATTCTGGTGTGGCTCAAAACCAAAACAAGGGAAAAAAGCAGTTCTCTGGGCCACAATGGTAAACTAGGGCTCTCGCTTAGCCTGGCCAGACTCCAGACAGGATAGGACCAGGGACTGTAGTGCTGGCTACAGGTCCTCAGTAGAGGCCGTGTAGGCAGGAAGTTCTCCCTGTGGTAGGGCCCAAACTCGTGGGTACTCATGGCCCCTATAACATGGAGGGAGAAATAAGATGACTGTCCCCAAAGCTTGTCCTAACCTGGAGTGGGGCAGCAAGGAGAGGACGGAGAACACCTCTGCTGAGGTTTACTGAGCTTTCATTTTTTTGTGTGTTTGGTGCCACAGCTGCCGGTGCTCAGGGCTTACTCCTGGCTCTGCTCAGGGATCACTCTTGGCAAGCTTGGGGTACCATATGGGTTGCTGGAGGTCCAACCCAGGTCAGCCTCATGCAAGGCAAACGCCCAAAGGCTGCATGCAAGGCAAGTGCCCTGCCTGCTGTACTAGCTCGGGCCCTTGATCTTGGTATTTTGTCACTTTTGCTTTATCGTGTTCACATCTCTCCCCAGAACAAGGGCTGTCTGCAGAGCAGATGTAGATAAGCAACGTCAGACTTCCCCTGGGGAAGTTACGTGAGTTCTTGGTGTGTGTTTACGTTTTCCCAGTTTGTCCCTATCATGTCTTTGTGAGTAGGTTTGTTCTTTTCATCCATTCTGGATCCAGGCTTGCAGTCTTGGCTGTGGCTTCTGTGCATTGGGATCTGCTCCTTGTCTTGCTCTGCCTTTTTCATGACCCTGGCACTTTGGAAGAGTCCAGAGTGCCCGATTTTCCCAGCCCTCTTTGGATTCGCAGGATGGTACCTGCAGCGTTAGGTTCAGGGCCAGAGGGGTCTCCAGCAGTGTGGCTGCTTACCTCTAGTCAGGCCTCGCCCACCACTTTGAAGCAAATTAATCGCAAATTTATCCAGGACTTCAATCTTCCATCCATTCCTCCTGTCACTGTAGGCCAAACCAGACAGTTTAAACTGAGCTTGGATTTTAAATACCTGAGGTTCGGGAATTCACACCTAAGTTGGTGGAGATTTTTGGGAGGGTTTTTCTGAAGGCCCACCTTGTTGGTAGACGAGAGCATTGTCTGTGTTCAACTTGGACTAACCTGGTTTTAACTCCTCAGTCTTATTTTTTCCTGGCCCCTGGGTAGAAAGCTGGAGTCCCAGCTTTGGTTTCTGAGGCATTCTTAGAGGGGGGGGGACCCCCCCCTTTCGCATTGCCTGGTGCCCCCCACACCCAAGTCCTTCTCCCAGGCTTCGAGGTTCCCTGCACAGATGGTCGGAAGTTGTTTGGTCCTTCAGCATTTATCAGATTTCAGAGAGCTGTGACTCCTTGAAGATGAAGGCACGCGTTGCTTTATAGGGAGGGTGGCCGGAGGCGATGAAGAGATGAGACCAGGGGCAAGTTTCAAGAGACCTTAGAGAGAGACAGAGACTAAGGCACATATTCTCTCTACCTGCTACCGCCCCAAAGGAAGAGAGAAGATAAGATCCCACTGAGGTGGGCTTGTTTTTAAAATAAGTATGGTTTGCATACTCTGAGTGCTCTGTGCCACAGCGATTGGAGCACTGCACTTTACTCTGGCCGTGAGGGGGAGGACGTTGGAATTTTCAGCGGTAGTTCTCTGACTCAGCTGCCTTCCAGTTTCAGATGGAATGCTCCAAACAGATTGAAACCTGCTGCAGGAATTTTATACTTTGAACCTTACAGGATAGTTTCTGTAAGCAGCAATTGATTGGAATTTGTCTAATAACAAACGGGATTAAGCCAAGCCCCTTGTTTTGCTCCTCCGGCTAATGGTTTTCAGTAAGCTGGTGTTCCCTGGCAGCCTGCTCGGGGATGCAGAGTATCTTTCTAACAGTGACAGCTTTTGTTGACTTGTGTCCCTGCTTTGATTCTTTCGGTGTATCCCCCTAAAATATACCAAAAACAGTTTGTAAATTTGAATATATTTAAACTGTTTAAATAGGTGAATTTGAATGTATTTTTTAAGTGTCATGTCCCTCTTTGGCAGTGAACAAGGCAGACGGCAGACGAATACGTCCTGCTGGTTCTGGCTGTGGGTCTGGATAGAGAAAAATAGGAGACTCGGATTCCAGCGTGTATGCGGAGTTTTAGTCTCTGCAGTACTCGAGTCCGTCATTCCAAATCAGAAACCTTTGTTGGCCTTGGAATTGAAGTTTGGATTAGTCTGTGCTCCGGTTTATCTGTTTAGCTTTGACCTTTCCGTCTCTTGCCCAATCCTCTGCTCCTTCTTCTGGATGTTCCTCTCTCTGTCTTAAGTTATTTGCAGGTAAAATTCATATACCATCTGTTCCTTTAAAGAAATTTAAAAAATAATTTTTTTTTTTGTGTGTGTGTGTGTCACCCAACGATGCTCAGAAGTTATTCCTGGCTCTGCACTCAAGAATTACTCCTGGTGGTGCTTGGGGGGACAACATGGGATGCTGGGGATGGAACTCAGGTCAGCTGTGTGCAAGGCAAATACCCTCCCCTACTGTACTATTGCTCTGGCCCCATATTTCTCTAAAGAAAGAAGAGTGAGGGGCTGGAGCGACAGCACAGTGGGGGAGGGTGGCCTTGCATGCCGCCGACCCAGGTTCAATCTCCCAGCACCCCATGTGGTGCCCCAAGCATAGCCAGGAGTAATTCCTGAGTGCAGAGCCAGGAGCATTGCCAGGTGTGACCCAAAAAAAAAAAAAAAAAAAAAAAAAGAGGAGGGAGAAAAATATGTCCATTCAATATGGGCTCCACCAGAGAGAGGAGGGGGCTGATCTAATTTAATGTTTTGAATCAGATTTGCAGCCGTACAGTCCTTTGTTGTCACCCTCACCAGACCTGTTAGCATTCCTTCCCCTTCACTCTGCCCCTGCATTCGCAGTTGACTTTCTCTATGGTTGTATAGTTTGTGACCCTCTGTGGCAGCTTTTTTTTTTTTTTTTTTTTTTTGATGAGGGACATCACACCTGGCAATGCACTCAGGAATTACTCCTGGCTGTGCTGGGGACCACATGGGATGCCGGGGTCAAACCCAGGTCGGCCAGTGCAAATGCCCTACCCATTGGGCAATCGCTTCAGGCCCCAGCTTTTCGTTAAGCATGTTTTTTTTGGCGGGCGGAGGAGGGTCACATCTGGCGGTGTGAGGGCCTTACTCCTGACTCTGCTCGGAAACCATATGGGGTGCCAGGGATTTCTGCACCATGCCAGCACCCTCTCTGCTGACCTGTCTCTCCGCCCTAAGAGCTGCGCTCTGGCTGTGCTCAGGGTCACTCCTGGTGGTGCTTAGAGAACTGCAGAGTACCAGGTATTGTGGAGCAGGAGCTTCCCCCCGCCAGTCAGCTCTCGCTCTTATTCCTTCTGTTAGTGGGGGCTAAGGGACTCTCCGAAGCATGAGGATGATGTGGGCTGTGGAATTGGTTTTCCATTCTTTTTTTTTTTTTTTTTGCTTTTTTGGGTCACACCCGGCGATGCTCAGGGGTTACTCCTGGCTCTGCGCTCTGGAATCACTCCTGGCGGTGCTCGGGGGACCATATGGGATGCCGGGGATCGAACCCAGGCCGGGCACAGGGCCGCCGCTGCAAGGCAACGCCCTACCCGCTGGGCTATCACTCCAGCTCCATGGTTTTCCATTCTTGATTTGAGTGCTTTTGTCTTGCTGTGAACGAGTGTTGAATTTGGTCAGAAGCTTTTCCGGTATCTCTTAAGGTTATAGTGTCATTTTTGGTGTGTGGGCCTCACCTGGCTGTGAGCTCAGGGATCACTCCTGGTGAGGCTTTGAGGACTGTTAGGGATGCTAGTGATGGAAGCTGTGTCACCTGCTGGCAAGGCATGTACCCCTTGCATGTGCTGTTGCTCTGGCCCTCAAGTCGTAGTGTAGTTTGAGACTTTGGATCTGTTGTGTTCCAAAGTAACACAACAGATCCAAAGGTAGGTAGACTGATGTTTGTATTTTTTCATTTCTTTTCGTTTTTTTTTTTAGAATCACCCTAGTGGTTCTCAGGGCTTACTTCTGGCTCTGTGCTCAGGGATCACAACTGATGTTGCTTCAGGGAACCATATGGAATTGAAACCTGGGATTGAACCTGGGACAAACCCAGGTTGACCCCCGGCAAAGCAAGCTCTCTCTCCTCTGTACTAAGTGTTTAAACCGGCCTTGTGTTCCTGCGCACGTCCTACTGGAATATGCTTGCTTTGTCTCTGGAGGAGGGGGTGTGGAGGGGAGCACACCCAGCAGTGCCAAGGGCTTACTCCTGGCTCTGCTCAGGGGTCACTATGGAGGGAACCCAGGGGACCCTGTGGGGTGCTGTGGATCAGACTGGGCCACGTGGAAGGTAAGCACCTACTCCTCTCCAACCCCACTGTGTAGCTATTTTTCTTTTTAACCTTACTCTGTTCTCCATAATGATCTTTCAGAGAAGAACCCAGGAGGTCACACATGCTGCATAGAGCCACGCTAGCGTCACTGTAGTTAGTAGCACGGTAACGGGAGTGTTGATTCTTGTTTTTTCCCTTGGTGTTTGGGCCACACCTTGCAATGAATGCTCAAGGGGTGACTCCTGGCTCTGCACTCTGCGATCATTCCTGGCGGTGTGCAGGGGACCATATGTGGGGCTGGGAATCCAAACCAGGTTTTGCCTGCAAGGCAAGAGCCCTCCTTGCTCTACTCTCCCTCCAGCACCCTCATGATTGATTGATTGGTTGGTTGATAGATTGATTGCTTTTCGGGTCACACCTGGCAGTGCTCAGGAGTTACTCGTGGCTCTGCACTCAGAAGTTACTTGTGGCGGTGCTCGGGGACCATATGGGATGTCAGGGATCAAACCTGGGTTGGCCATGTGCAAGGCACACACCCTCCCCACTGGACTATTACTCTGGCCCTTACTTAGGTGTACGGCTACATCCCCTCACCACCACCCCACCGCAGTGCCCAGGCCTTTCCCAGGGTGTGCAGGGGGGCCTCACGAGGTGTTGGGCATTCACACCAGAGTTTCGGCTCTCATAGTCACAGGCAAGGCAACGCTCAGCCTCCTGGACATCATCTCCAGTCCCAATTTACTTTTTTTTTTTTTTTTTTTTGGGTCACACCCGGCGATGCTCAGGGGTTTCTCCTGGCTCTGCACTCAGGAATCACTCCTGGCGGTGCTCGGGGACCATATGGGATGCCGGGATTGAACCCGGGCCGGCACAGGCCGGCCGCATACAAGGCAAACGCCCTACCCGCTGGGCTATCGCTCCGGCCCCCCAATTTACTTTTTTATTGTTTGTTTTTGTGCTCAGGGGCTTTTCCTGGCTCTGTACTCAGTCATGAGTGAGGAGTCCTGGTTGTGCCCCCAGGGGACAGTATGTGGTGCCTTGGGATAGAACCAGGGTTGGTAGTAGGATGCGAGGCGCGGCGCTTTATTATTCCATCACATTTATTCATTCATTTATTTATTTATTTTGGAATGGTTTGAGGCTCTATAGTTCCTGGAGCAAGCAGGTGCCCTTGGGCTCTACTTGCATGAGACAGGTCATACGGAGATGTTACTGGTGCCCGCCTCGAGCAAATCGACGATGAACGGGAAGACAGTGATATACAGTGACAGTGATTTATTTATCTATGTATGTATGTATGTATGTATGTATGTATGTATGTATGTATGTATGTATGTATTTATTTATTTATTTTTTGGATTTTTTGGGTCATGCCCTGCAATGCTTCGGGGTTAATCCTGGCTTTCTGCTCAGAAATGACTCCTGGTGGTGCTTGGAGGACCCTGTGAGATGCCAGGGATGCAATGCAAATGCCCTCCCGCTGTGCTGTCCTCTGGCCTCACCTGGGCAAGCACTTTAACCCCATCCCGTCTCTGTCCCAACCATTAGATTTACTTATTTATTTTTTTTAAAAATATTTTATTATACCACCGTGAGAAACAATTACAAAGATGTTCGAACCAGAGCGATAGCACATCAGGTAGGGCATTTATTTGCCTTGTACATGGCCGACCGGGTTTGATCCCGGCATCCCATATGGTCCCCCCAAGCTCCGCTAAGAGTAATTCCTGAGTGAAAAGCCGGGAGTGACCCCTGAGCGTCATCAGGTGTGGCCCAAAAAGCAAAAAAAAATAAACCAATTACAAAGTTGTTCATGTTTGATTTTCAGTCAGTGTTCCATCCCTCTACCTGTGCCCATTTCCCACCACCAGTGTCCCCAATTCCCTCTCCCCCGCTCCCAGCCTTCCTTCCTCCCTCCCTCCCTCCCAGCAATGCTCAGGGTTACTCCTGGCTCTGCACTCAGGAATTACTCCTGGCGGTGCTCAGGAGACCATATGGGATGCTGGGGATAGAACCCCGGCTGGCACAGGCCGGCCGCATGCAAGGCAAACGCCCTACCCGCTGGGCTATCGCCTCCGGCCCCCAGCCTGTCTTTATGGCACACACTTTTTTTTTTTTTTTTTGCCTTTTTTGGGCCACATCTGGCGATGCTCAGGGGTTGCTCCTGGCTCTGCACTCAGGAATTACTCCTGGCAGTGCGTGGGGACCGTATGGGAATTCCAGAGATCGAACCTGGGTCAGCCGCGTGCAAGGTGAGCGTCCTCCCTGCTGGGCTATTGCTCCAGCCCCTATGGCAGGCACTTTATCTCTTCACTTTCTCTTCTCTCTCTCTCTCTCTCTCTCTCTCTCTCTCTCTCTCTCTCTCCCCCTCCCTTCTCTTATACATTGTGGTTTGCAGTGCATACATTTAGAGGTTATCATGTGTATCCCTTTGCCTATAGTCAATGCTCAGTTCTAGGGTAGTAGTATTATTTCTAGTGATTATTAGCACACTGTTCCTTCTCTGTTTTACTTAACCTCTGACTCCCACATACTTGTGATGATTCCACCTATTGACAAGACCTCCTAATCTATGTTTGCCTGGTCTTGGATATTAGTATAATACTATGTGTGTGTGTGTATATATATGTGTGTGTGTGTGTGTATGTGTGTGTATATATATATATATATATATATATATATATACACACACATGTATACACGCATATATAATATCCCGCAAATAAATACTATCATTCTGTATCTGTCCTTTTCCTTCTGGCTAATTTCACTCAGCATGATCCTCTCCATATCCATCCTTTTATAGACAAATTTCATAACTCGCTTTTTCCTAACAGCTGCATAGTATTCCATTGTGTAGATGTACCAATTATAGTCACTCCAGGATTTTAGTTGCCTTTCTAAACTACTTCTTCTCACAACGGTCTTCTAAGTTTCTTTATCTAGCCGTCTGTTCTTGGGCACTCTGGCTGTTTCCAGATACTGGCTATTGTGAATATAGCCAGAATGATGGCTATATTGTGGTTTGCAATACATGCATTTAGGATAGCTGCTATGAACATAGAAGTGCAGATGGTGTTTCCGCTGTGTGTTTTTGGCTTCCCAGGGTATATTCCCAGGAGTGGGATGGCTGGGTCAAATGGGAGCTCAGTTTCTAGTTTTTGGAGGAATGTCCATATTGTTTTCCAAAAAGGCTGTACCAGTCGACATTTCCACCAACAATGGATGAGGGTCCCTTTCTCCCCACATCTGTGCAATCACCACCAACCATTAAATTTTATTTATTATTATTATTATTATTATTATTATTATTATTTGCGTTTTTGCATCACACCTGGCAATGCTCAGGGGTTTCTCCTGGCTCTGCACTCAGGAATTATTCCTGGCGGTGCTCGGGGACTATATGGGATGCCGGGGATCAACCCGGCCAGCATGGCCAGCAGCGTGCAAGGTAAATGCCCTACCTGCTGGACTATCGCCCGCCCCTAAATTTTAATTAAAAAATTTTTTTCCGTTACCCAACTGTGCTCAGGGCTCATGACCTTTACACTTTAAGTTTTTTATTGAGAATTTGGGGCCTGTTAAGGGTTATTAACAGGGTTATTTATTCATGGTTTATTTATTATTTATCCATAATAAGGGTTATTTATCCATGATTTTCTGTTATCTTCACTTTTTTTTTTTTTTTTGATTTTGAGCTGCAGGCTTGACATCTGCCTCATTCTGTGTTTTGCAGCAATTTTTTAAAAAATATTTCTGTTCCTGGGGCGGAGCGATAGCCCAGCGGGAAGGGCGTTTGCCTTGCACGCGCGGCCTGTGCCGCGCCTCGGATTCGATCCCGGCATCCCATATGGTCCCCCAGCACCGCCAGGAGTAATTCCTGAGTGCAGAGCCAGGAGAAACCCCTGAGCATCGCCGGGTGTGACGCCAAAAAAAAAAAAAAAAAAAATTTCTGTTCCTTTTCTGCAATCCCAGTACTCCAGCTTTTACAAATTTTTTTTTTTGCTTTTTGGGTCACACCCCGGCGATGCTCAGGGGTTACTCCTGGCTCTGCACTCAGGAATTACTCCCTGGCGGTGCTCGGGGACCATATGCTATGCCGGGATCGAACCCTGCCGGCTGCATGCAAGGCAACGCCCTACCCGCTGGGCTATCACTCCAGCCCCTACTCCAGCTTTTAAAGTCATCATTAACAAAATCTGTTTCACCCTCTCCCTCACCAGTTGTGCTGGGGAGTCCTGGCTCTGCACTCAGGAATTACTCCTGGGGTGCAGGGCAAGCCCCCTACCCCTTTGTATTGCTCCAGACCCTGTTTCACTTTTTTGGTTTGTTTGTTTCACTTTTTTTTTTTTTTTTGCCTTTTTGGGTCACGCCCGGCAATGCTCAGGGGTTACTCCTGGCTCTGCACTCAGGAATTACCTCCTGGCGGTGCTCGGGGGACCATATGGGATGCCGGGATCGAACCCGGCCGGCATGAGCCGGCCGCGTGAAAGGCAAACGCCCTACCCGCTGGGCTATCGCCCGGCCCCTGTTTCACTTTCTTTACTGCACAGCCTTGCTTTTGTTCTTGAACTGGGGTATAATTGTAAATTTAAGGTATAAAGCACTGCGGATTCGCTGTAGTACTGCAGTGTGGTCACTGCCTCAGGGTTGACTGACATCTCCATTGTGGCATATGCTTTCGCTTCATTTTTGTGGTGAGAATATCTAAATGCTAACCTTGAGGCTACCAAGTATATAATATGCGGCTATTAATTATTTTCTCTCTATGATCTCTCCAGAACTTATAGTTGCAGCTTTCTAGTTGCAGGTTTTATTTATTTATTTATTTATTTATTTATTTTTGCTTTTTTGGGTCACACCCTGCAATGCTCAGGGGTTTCTCCTGGATCTGCACTCAGGAATTACTCTTGGCGGTGCTTGGGGGACCATATGGGATGCCGGGATCGAACCCGGGCCGACCACGCAAGGCAAACGCCGTACCCACTGGGCTATCACCCGCCCGCAGGTTTGTTTTTTTTGGGCCATACCTGGCGATTCTCAGGGCTTACTTCTGGCTGAGGGATCACTTTCCTGACGGGTGCTGGGCATGGAACGCAGGGCAGCTGCACGCAAGGCAGACACCTGCTCACCATACTGTTGCTCTGGCCACTGATGGCAGGTTTGTCTTTAACACCGTTCCTCACTTCCTTCATCCTCCAGAGTCTGCCAAGTTCCTTTCCGCCCTGTGCTTGCAGTCTCGCTCCTCTGGTCCCGTGATGCCGCATGCTTTCCACCTGATGATCCAAAAGTGCATGGTGGCATCTCCTTTGTTCTGTGCCCGAGTGTGTTTCAGTGCCACCCCATTGGCGTGGGACAGTGCTTTCCCGCAGGCGGCTTTCGTTCCCATTGGGTCTGCTGGTGTTCTCCAGCCGCTTTCCATCGTGGGTGACCTGTCGTGCTCCCCTGCACACCAGGATTGACTGTCGTCCTCATCCTCCTCAGCACCTCCTCCAGGCCTCTCTGTCAGTGGTTCTGACAGGCGTGTGGGTTCTGGGTTCTGGGGTGTGCTTTGCGACTCTGTTGGGCCACAGCCTTCTTTGTATCCTGACAGCTCTGTGCCGTGCTCCCGGCTGCGTGTCACTGAGGGGCAGGGGGCTAGGGATTGTGGCCGTGTTGTTTGCCCCCTCAGATTTTTTTTTTTTTTATTAAAAAACTTTTTTTTTTTGCCTTTTGGATCACATCCAGCTATGCTCAGGGGTAACTCCTGGTTCTGCACTCAGGAATTACTCCTGGCGGTGCTTGGGACCATATGGGATGCCGGAGATCGAACCTGGGTAGGTAGGCTGTGCTATCACCCCGCTCCACCCCTCAGCTTTAGTCTACGAAATACCTGCAGGGCACATTATCTGCATTACTGAATGGTATTTTTCCTTCTTTTGGGCTTTTTGGATCACACCTGGCTGTGCTCAGGGACCATGCCTGGCAGAGCTCAGGGAACCATTCACGTTGCCCAGAATCAAACCTGGGTCTGCCGCGCAAGGCCAGCCCCCTACTCCTGTTCTGCTTTTCCAGTTCTTCATTTTTTCTTTGTTACTTGACTTCCTTTTAGAAGGCTTTACCCTTTCATTCATCTTCCGTTATTTGTTTGTTCAGCTTCTGTTCTGCAGTAGGACCGAATGGATTCTTGCTGGGTTGTGGCGGGGCTACACTGCCAGCTGTGGGTTGTTCGCAGCAGTGGCCTCGGGCCCTGTGATGCTGGGAATCGGACCTTGGTCTTCTGCAGAGCACACTGGCAGCACGTGACCTCTCGCCCCAGGCCCATGTACTCTTTTCTCAGCCTGTGATCGTTCACTGGCCTGTGATTCAGTCTAGGGCCTCTGGAAACCCCTCAACTGAACTTGTTTTTTTTTTTTTTCAGTTTTGTTTGCTTTCTTGCTTGTTTCTGATATTGGGTCACACCCAGCGATACTCAGGGGTTACTCCTGGTGTGCACTCAAGAATTACTTCTGGTGGTGTTTGGGGGACCATAGGGGATGCGGGGATCCAACCCGGGTTGGCTGCATGCAAGGCAAAGTACTGTTGAACCCCAGAGTGACAATCATAACCTTTGACTTCCCGGTGTGGTCTCCAAGCCTGTTTCCCTTCATTCCCTCCCTCAGAGAGTGAAGGGGGTGGTGGTCACTCCTGGACGAGGCTGTTTCGCTTTTCCCTAGCCACATGATGATTCTGCAGAGACAAACACAAAGGCAGAAAGTTACACTCTTTTTTAGCAAATTGTCTACTTAGGCTTCCCCCATTAGCCTTTTGTATTATGGATATCTGTCGCTGGGTGTTTCATTGTCCACCTGCATCTTCACAGGCAGGACACCTTCGGGTGCTGTTTCTAGTTTTTTGTGCATTTGCCCATCATCTCCACAGCCCCCTCTGCCTTGTGTATCCCAGCCTTGACGAGCAGCCTCGCGTTTGTGCTTCTGTCCCCTGAACACTCCTGTGTGCCTGGTTATGGCACCATGACTGTTTCCTCAGGGTCGGGCTTGGGTACCTTGGGTGGGCTCTGCTGCTGTGCATCGCGTGCGGCAAAGGGTGTGTGCTCCTAGACAAGTTGCATTCGAGGGGCTGACCCAGGGAGTGGCTTTCATGTCTGAAGAGTTCTTCTGGGAGCCAGCCTCCAGCTCTTCTAGAGGTGTTTCAGACAGTCCTTGGATTTCACCCTGGCTTCAGATATTGCTGGTGCTGGGGTGGTGATTCCCTGAGACACACCATGCTCTGTGCTTAATTCTCTCTGCTCCTAGCTCAGGTCTCACTGCCTCTCTGGAACCTGTTGCGATCCGGGATCGTGACCAGTGCTTGTTCTCTCTGTGTTGGTCCTGGGATGGCTCCTTTACTCTGCTTGTCCATCCTGGATAGTCTAACCCCCATTTCAGTGAGGAGTAGAAAGAATATGACTGACACGTTGATCAATCTGATCTTTTGAAATTCTGCACCAGAGGTTCTATTGATAACCCTCAGGGTTTGTGATTTTAAGAACTGAAATTTACGTAATGAGTGGGGAGGGGGCCAGTCATTGTTTCTCTAGAATGGTTTGGAATGCTTTAGAACATGAAATAATGAACTGTAATGCTGAAATAAAAGTCTCTTACTTAGAATAATTTGCATTGAATCATAAAGCCTTTGAAACAAGGAAGGTCAAACATAAGGACACCTGGATGGCCTGAGAGCTCCTGAGAGTTTCCAGGCATTGCTGTTAGCTGCTGATTAATAATTGGGGCCAGTAGCAGGTTAACTCTGGCAGCTATGACTTTATTGATTATGTTCTAGAGTTGGAAACAGTTGCTTGTTTTCTAGTATAAATTAGAAGTTGTCATCTTTGATGTACTCTTGAGATAAAAGTTCTATTTAAGATTTACTAAAGATAGTACTGTATACTGGCTGTGTAGTTAGGTGCAGGTTGCAAATTGTGTCTTATTTTAATGAGGGAGTAAAAGTTGCCATGTTTTCTAATAAGAGTGAAAATAAACCTGTATGAACGCTTTTTATCCTTTATACATTTTGGGAAAGTTAATTGCAACTGTGTGGTTCAGGGATTTAGTGCAAGAAGAAGAACAGTTGATGGAAGAAAAGAAAAAGAAAAAAGACGACAAGAAAAAGAAGGAAGCTGCTCAAAAGAAGGTAGTATGTGTAACATTTTATATTAAGCAGTTTAAGCATGTTAAAAGATAATCGCTCTTAACTAAAAATGGAAAGATTCTTGTTTAATGTTTTAACTTAACTGGAGATTTATTCTAGTTTTTGATGTCTTTGAATATGCAAATGTAGTAAATTGCCAGGTGTCTAAAATTTAATGTGTTTAATCTTGCCAGTAGTTGTTTTCCAAAGGTAAGTGCTCTCTCTAGGTCTCTACTGTGCAATGAGCTGTTTCTGAGTTTCATGTTATGTTCTTATATAAGAATAGGTGGAATTTATAGTAACGGAAAGAGTTGGGACTCAGCCTCTTGGCTCTCATACAGAATGGTGTGGCCTTCACTTAGCTTCTATGGGCCTTATTTCCTTATATCTTGTAAGCTGAGAAGTGAATTAAATGAGGTAGCATAATGCATATACCAAGTAATGGACTTAATAGGAAAGAGATTGTCTTTTCCTTTTCCCTGTTTAAAACGTGGCCTGATTTTTTAATCTTTTGCAGTTTATATTAGGGTATTTAAGAATAAGCCTAAACTGCAGTACACTGCAGAGGACTTTAACTGGTATGTTGTCAGAAAGCAATAAAAAAATATTGTTGACTTTTTTCAAGATAAAAAGGAAGCCAGAGTGAAAGATGAGATCATAATTATAAAGACTTACAAGTTAACTTTAAAGGCTGTTCAATTCACTAAGCTGGACATTCAACTCCTGACTTGCCAAGGTTACTTAAAACCCTAGAGGAATTGTTTCATTTCTGCATCCTAGTGAAATAGGATGACTGTAGCTTCTAACGAGACCTCTGCGCTGCCAGGCCGTGCCAGACGGTACAGGAATGGCGTAGAGACAAGCAGCAGTATCTTTACACTCTTGGATAGGGACACCCAGGATACCAGACTGATCAGTAGGGGGCTGCTCATGTCTGGAGCCCAAGTGCTTAACCCAATCTGGAAAGGGACCGAGGGACATGGAGGTGTTCTGGGGGTAGTTTGGCGAGCTAAGTAAGGGACCACAGGTGAGAGAGGAGAGGTCGGATCCTCTCGGGTCTTGGCCAAGGAGTATTGGGGAAAACGGAGGAATTTTTAGTCGAAGTTACATGAACATCTGTAGTTTAGAATGTTTATTGGCTGACTGGCGTTGAATTGGAAGGAACAGAAACTCCAGGTCGAGATACGGGGCCGACAGTCTGTTGAAGTCGCCCCAGACTGAAGAATGTGAAGGGAGAGAGCCCTCATGGACAGCAGAGTCCAGGCTGGCTGAGGGCTCACACTGACAGTTTCAGCAGCTTGTGGACCTCCAGGAAAGCTGGACACAGGGGCCGGAGCAATAGGGTGTTTGCCTTGCACATGGCTGACCTGGGTTTGATCACTGGCATCCCATAGGGTCCCCAGCACCGTCAGGAGTAATTCCTGAACATTGCCGGTGTGACACAGAAAAAGCAAAACAAAACAAAAAACTGGACACAGTGTGATATCCTGAGACCACATTTAGCATAAATCTGACTGCATTGTTTTAATTGTTCATTTTATTATTAGTTACTGTTACTCTCTTCCAGTGCCTAACATACACTGTAAACACCTTCGTAAGTATGCACGCCCTAAGAAAAGCCGAAGTAGATTTTTGGGGTTGGTGTTGTCTGATAGCAGGCATCCATTGGGGATGGAATGTGTTCCCAGGAGAAGAGAGCCACTGTGTTGCATGTGAGCAGTCAGTCAGGTTAGGGAATAGGCACAAAGGAAAAGCAGATGATTGGGTTGTGACTGTAGGGTCTGGTCAGCAAGCACTGTGGTGGGTTACGAGCCATGGGATCCCATGGCAGGGCTTTGGAGCCTTTAAGACATAGAGCCTTGTTTTGTTTTGGGCAGTGCTGCGCTTTGAGCTAAGGATGCTCTTGGTTGCTCTTAGGAGTGAGATATGTTGGGAACTGTTCGCGTGTTGGAGCAGTTTCTAGGACAGTTTGGGCCTACGTGATACTAAGGCCTCTTGATTGTTAGATGCTGTTCTTGGCAATATGTTGAGGATTTGTTAGGAAAAAATGGTGTCCTTGAGGCTAAGGTGGAGAGCTTCTGCAGGCTGATGCTTGTGGAAGGCCTCTGCCTAAGGAGAAGAGTTTTTTTTTTCTTTTGGGTCACACCCAGTGATGCTCAGGGGTTATTCCTGGCTCTGCACTCATGAATTACTCCTGGCAGTACTTGGACCTTGAAGGATGCCAGGGATCAAACCCAGGTTAGCTGCATGCAAGACAAACGCCCTCCTCACTGTACTATCGCTTGACCCCCAGGAGAAGTTTCTAAGAATGTTTGTTTTTCTTTCTATTTATTTATTTGTTTGTTTGTTTATTTATTTATTTATTTATTTATTTTGCTT
>JAJIBD010017363.1:0-23775 GCA_021461705.1 Cryptotis parvus
GAGGCAGGCGCTGCTGAAGAGCCTACACCCCCCAGGGCTCTGCCCTGTGGGTCCTGGATGGTTCATGGTCTGACATAGAAAAAGACTGGGATGAATCCAGAGCCATGGCAGAGCCTGGCAAGCTACCCAAGGTGTATTCGATATGCCAAAAACAGTAACAGCAGTCTTTTTCCAAGCCTAGCCCTGGTATGCCTGATCCAGAGACTCACATACACGGGCAGAGCTGCTACCAGTTCTCCCGTGCCTAGCTGATCACGAGGCGCCCGGGAGGGAAGGAGGGTTCTAGCCCTGGCCCTCCACCCCAGCAGAGCCTCACAAGAAGCCAGAGGAACCCCCACACCATGAGGGCCACCATTTTCCACATCCGGACTCCCCACTCATCAGAGCTCCACCCAGAAGAACTGATCACAAATCATTGTACTGTATACTTTTAAAAACTTCAATAAAAAATAGAAAATTTTTTTTTTTTTTTTTTTGGGTCACACTCGGCAATGCTCAGGGGTTTATACTGGCTCTGCACTCAGGAATTACCCTTTGGCGGTACTTGGGGGACCATATGGAATGCCGGGATCGAACCCAGGCCGGCATGGGCCAGCTGCGCAAGGCAAACGCCCTACCCACTGGACTATCGCTCCGGCCCCAAAAATATGAATAATTTTAAAAGCACATAGCACCTTACTGAAGAAAGTAAATTAATTCTCTGTAAACACATCTTCTAAAGTAGTTATCTATGAGCATAATTCTAGCTCTGGTGCCAATCCTTGAACCAACTTTTAAAAGCATAAAAACAAAAGCACAAAACAGAAAAATAAAGCAGGGTGATAACACTGCTAAAAACAAACAAACCAAAAATCAATATGGAGTAACATACAGAGCAGAAGATAAGAACCTTCAGTGCTGGCCCTGGCACTTTACATTCTAGCTGGATCACTTGTACTAGTCATTTTATTTTTTTATTTTTTTGGGTCAAAACCAAGCAATGCTCAGAGGTTACCCCGGGTCTGAACTCAGAAATTACTTCTGGCGGTGCCTGAGGGACTATTTGGGATGCTGGGGGATCAAACCAAGGTCGGGGCTGCGTGCAAGGCAAATGCCATACCTGCTGTGCGATTGATCCAGCCTTTAATCCTTCAGGGTTCATTTACCTCAAGATAAAATGACAGGGTGGGAGGAGAGCTGGTCTATAAGTCTTAGATTTTTCGCCACTCAAAAAAAAATACTCTAAATTCAACTCAGTTTTATTACATGCTTCTCTACTGAACAAACTATATTTCTCTTTTTCTTAGGGGTGGGGCCGAGGCTGGGTGCAAAATAGTGCTCAGAAAGTCTGGGGGGTGCCCACTGTTGATGTTCACCAATCAGGAGATTCCATGTAAGGGCCTGAAGATATGATGTTGCCCAGTCCTGAGCTATTGGTGGGGGCGCCTCCAGGACTATACTAGATGTTCACGGAACCCTGTGGTTCTAGAAATGGAACCTGGGAATCTATTTGCTATATAAACTCCCCTTAGAATTTCTTTATGACTCTTCACACCAAACATTCAACTTTTAAATAATTTGTTTTAATTTTTTTTTTTTTTTTTTTTTTGGGTCACACCTGGCGATGCTCAGGGGTTACTCCTGGCTCTTCACACAGGATTTACTCCTGGCAGTGCTCAGGGGACCATATGGGATGCCGGGATCGAACCCAGGTCGGCCGCATGCAAGGCTAACACCCTACCCGCTGTGCTATCGCTCCGCCCTCAACTTTTAAATAATTAGGACTAAGTCCTAAAAAATATTTTTAAATGAATCTTCTTAGATGCAAAAAAAAAGTAGAATGGAAATAAACCAAGATGAGACTTTTGCTTTAACTTTTCTACAAAATAAGGATCACTTTACGTTTTGTACTCAAAGTTTTAAATTCTCTCCCTTAACCAGGAAGCTGAAAACAAGTTAACAATCACCAACAAGAAACCTCAGTCTTGGACTATGCTTGAGAGGGTGCTTTGTGCCGAGCGCAAACGAAACCGTTGGCTCTTCTGCTTGCAGGCCTTGGGACGGCAAGAAAGTGGCTTAGGTGTCACACTCTGACCTGCCTGCTCTTTTTAATTTTTTATTTTTAAATTTGTATTTATTTTTTAATTGAAGTACAGTGAACTGCACAGTCACAAACTTGTTCAGATTGGATTTCACTCATATGTGATTCAACACACATCCCTTCACCACGGTATATACCATGTAATTTTATATTCAAATAATGAACCAGGAGATAAAGAAGTACCAAAGACAGCTCCATAGTAAAGCACTTCTGCACAGGGCTGAGCAGGCTTGGTCCAAAGTTCCTTTGTGTCACGTGTCTAGTGGACGCTAGACCTGGTAAGGTGCAGTGCGACCAGTATGAGTCTGCTTGATCTAGCAAACTACTGCACAGACAAGACCAACTACGGAACATTCCACACCAAATGTAAAGTTGAGAAAATGACTTGGATATAATTTACATGAAACAAAACAAACAGAAAAAAAAACAGGACTTGGGGCTGGAGAGACATAAAGCTGGTGAGGCACTTGCCTTGCACACATCTGACCTAGATTTGGTCTCCTGAGTCACATAGGATGCCCGAGTCCTGCCATGAGTGATCCCTGGGCACACAGCCAGGAATAAGCCCTGAGCACCGTCAGGTGTGGCCCAAAAACAAAGGTAAGAAAAAAAGTAAACTACAAAAACTACACAAACACTATGGCCACAGCTATATAGTTAATGAATACGAATGGGGGGGCGCTTAGTAATAAATTTCAGGAAGTCATAAAACCAATACATGATCTAAGAGATAGTTCCTGGCCAGCCCTAAGCTCGGACTAGAGATCCAGCTCAAATCCTAACGCTTGGACCCATTAAGAAACTCAGTAGGAACAGCAGACTGAACAAAGGTCACCAGACTTCAAAGTCTTTTTTGTTTTCCAGTGCCCGAGCAAGACTTTTTACATACACAGAAAGCCCAAGCCAAGGCAACTTGGAAGAGACTTACACATAGATTTGCTAAAAGCAACTCCTGCGTGCTCCATTCTGGAGCCCCTCCTACCACCGACTGTCTGAACAGGGTCTTTTCTTTCTCTTTTCTCTTTTCCTCCTTTCTCTCTCATACAACTCACTACTCACCAGTTCCTAAAATTTCTTTCTGCAAAAATAGACAATTGAATTAAAGAACCTCAAGTGATGAGGACTGACCTTTCTTTCCCCACGAAGAGATAACCTAAGAAGCGTGGCTCTGAAAACTTGGGTGGCAGGGACACACCCCGAGCTGTGCAGAGCAAGTGGGTCCCAGAAGCAGCCTGATGAGCGTCCAGTGAGGCTGGCAGTGCTATCACAGACTCACCACACACAGTCCTGCTCTCCCAGGGCGCCTCACCAACAAGGATCAGGAGTGCACTCTACGGGCTCCCACAGACTCCACCCACAATAAAAAGGAAATACAACACAATTTTAAAGCTAACTGTGTAGGACTAATTTTCCTTTTCTCAACCTCAGCTATAATTTTTTGCTTTTTTTTTTTTTGCCACACCCTGCTATATACAAGGAGCATACTCCTGGCAGTGCTCAGAGAACCAAATGGGGTTCTGGGAAATGGAACCCAGGTTGGCCGCAAGGAAGGCACTTTTCTCTCTCCAGCTTCAATCTTTCACAACTTAAAATATTATTAAATTGACCACTAAGGGAAAAAAAGTAAGTGCACATCATTTTATAGTATTCCTTTCTAACCCAGCATTTAGTTATAATAATTGATGCTCCTCATCGTCCATTTTTATTCTTGCCAGAATCCTTCCACGTCAGGATGTGGGTGATCTGGCTGTGACATGTGTCACCTCACTGGTTGCGAGGATTGATTCAGCTGATCTGGCTGGCAAGGGTGTTCCCTTCCTCCTTCAGTGCTCCCTGTGTGTCCCTCCCGGGCTACACCCCTGGTCAAAAAAGGACGACCTTCTCCAAATAAGAGACGGACCATTCTTCCATTGAGGGTATACTAATATCCTCGATATTAGTATAAATATCGAAAAAAAAAAGACGAATGAGTATTTCTTGTGCTCCCCCTTCTAAGGCCTTCAAACAAGCTCTCAGAATTCTTCCCACATAAGAAAAAAAATATTTTTGGCCACAAATGGTCTGTTTTTAAACATCCTGGGTGAAAAATTATAAAAACCTAATGACATAACATGATCTTTTTTTTTTCCTTTTTGGGTCACACCCGGCAATGCTCAGGGGTTACTCCTGGTTCTGCGCTCAAGAATTCCTACTGGCGGTGCTCAGGGGACCATATGGGATGCTGGAGATCAAACCCAGGTCGGCCGCATGGAAAGCAAATGCCCTACCGCTGGGCTATTGCTCGGTTCCAACATGATAATTTTCTTAGGTATGTATTTCTAAAATCGAAAGAGAACTTCCCTTCCTCCATTATTCCTTAATATTGCAACCTATCCATGACCTTCACCTGCTAACCAACCCACCCTTTGGACGTCCTGGGAGATGAGACCCTTGCCCACTCTGTTCTTTGCTTCAAGCTATTCATTAATTCAATATTCACCAGACACTAAATTTCATACGTAAATATAAAAGCAAAAAAAGACTAAGCTCTGCCCACTGACTTTAAAGTCTAGAGAAAACAAAATTCATCAAAATAAGGAATTACTACTTAAGTTCAGCATTTTTTTTTCTGTGAAGGGCTAGAGAGTAAATATCTTTCACTCTGGAGGTCATTCAGTCTGTGTTGTAGCTCGTCATCACTGCTACACTAAAACAGAAGCAGTCACAGACAAAACGAACCAATGTATGGCTGTATTCCAACTTTTTTTTACAAAACAGGCAGTAATTCAGATATACCCTATGTGCAGCTGCCTGACAACCTGTGGTATTCAGCATATTAAAGAACAATGATAGAGCTTGGAGAAATGGGGGAAAAGACCTAAAGGACTGTTTTCCACCACACGGAAAGGCCATCAATCACAGGCCTTAATTTAACAGCTCCACTGTTATTCAGAGGTAGCAGGACTACTTTCTGAAAATGACTGATGAGGGCCGGAGTGGTAGTCCAGTGGGTAGGGCATTTGCCTTGCACAAAGCCAACCTGGGTTCGATCCCGGCATCCCATATGGTCCCTCGAGCAGTGCCAGGAGTAATTCCTGAGTGCAGAGCCATGAGTAACCCCTGAGCATTGCTGGGAGGGAGGGAGGGAGGGAGGAAGGAAGGAAGGAAGGAGGGAGGGAGGGAAGGAAGGAAGACAGGAAGGAAGGAAGGAAGGAAGGAAGGAAGGAAGGAAGGAAGGAAGGAAGGAAGGAAGGAAGACAGGAAGGAAGGAAGACAGGAAGGAAGGAAGGAAGGAAGGAAGGAAGGAAGGAAGGAAGGAAGGAAGGAAGGAAGGAAGGAAGGAAGGAAGGAAGGAAGGAAGGAAGGAAGGAAGGAAGGAAGGAAGGAAGGAAGGAAGGAAGGAAGGAAGGAAGGAAGGAAGGAAGGAAGGAAGGAAGGAAGGAAGGAAGGAAGGAAGGAAGGAAGGAAGGAAGGAAGGACGGACGGACGGACAGTCGGTAGGTCGGTCAGTCGGTAGGGGTCGGTCCGGTCGGTCGGTCGGTCCCCGGGAGCCGAATGGTACTGGACGCGTGCATGTGTGTTTCCCGGTGGTCAAGGGTGGGTAGACACTGGCTCCCCCTAAGGGCCAAGGTGGCCTCCTCGGAGGGGCCAGGGTGGCCTCCTCGGCCTCTCTCTCTCTCTCTTTTTTTTTTATATGAAGAAGACGTTTAATGGCCCAAGTTGGGAGTTGCAGTGCTCCCGGTTCTGAAGAGACGCCTCCGAGAGGCCACCCTGGCCCTTAGGGGAGCCAGTGTCTACCCACCCGTGACCACCGGGAAACACATGCGCACATCCAGTACCATTTGGCTCCCGGGGACCGTCCTCCGAGCTATTGCGTCCCACCACCTGCTGTGGCTGGACCGAGCGGAGGCCTCGGTTAAGGGAAGGGGTCGTGTGTCGACTGTGGAAGCGAGAACGGTCGGGCTGGCAAGAAAAAGCACACGCTGGTCAGAGCTTCTTCTGGGGGGCTACAATACGACGCCGGCTTTGCCTGCAAACGATGGAGAAGGGGGGTCTGCTGACCGGGGCGTCTCTGCCCATCTAGCAATGTGGCCTTCTGTCCCAGGCATCGCACGTCGGGCCCACGGGAATCTCTGCGGGAAGCAGGAAGTCCAGCTCCTGCGTGCTCTAAGGGTCCACCTCCTCAGGGATGAAGGAGGGAGGGAGGGAGGGAGGGAGGGAGGGAGGGAGGGAGGGAGGAGGAAGGAAGGAAGGAAGGAAGGAAGGAAGGAAGGAAGGAAGGAAGGAAGGAAGGAAGGAAGGAAGGAAGGAAGGAAGGAAGGAAGGAACTGATGAGTATTTCCCCTAAAGCTACTATCTTGGTTACTCAAAAACAGAAGCTCTTGGGGCTGCGGAAATAGTACAGGGGTTAAGGCACCTGCCTTGCACGCTGATCCTGGCTCAATCCCGGTGCAATATATGGCTCCCTGAGTAACTGTGAACCACGATCTCTGAGCACAGACTCTGGAATAAGCCCCAAGACTGCCAGGTGTGATCTTAATGTCACCCTCCCTCCAAAAGCAGTTCTTAATCTTATGTGTTTGGTATAGACACAGTGGCAGAATACATTGCAATTAATTTACTATTAACAATACAGAACAGATTAGCTAATGATTTTTAATTTTTTAATTTTTTATTTTTAAATGCTAGATCTGGGGGGCCGGAGCAATAGCCCAGTGGGTAGGGTGTTTGCCTTGCACGCGGCTGGCCTGTGCCGGTCCGGGTTCGATCCTTGGCATCCCATATGGTCCCCCGAGCACCGCCAGGAGTAATTCCTGAGTGCAGAGCCAGGAGAAACCCCTGAGCGTCGCCAGGTGTGACTCAGAAAAAAAAAAAAGGCTAGATCTGTATCCTCTCCCTAAGCATTCTCCTGGAGGTTAGAGCAGTCCGAACCTAAACACAAACCTAGGTCTGCTCCAGTCCATGTTTGCCTTGGTGAAGCAGTCTTACGGTCTCTGAGTCAAGCACTCTTCATTTGAAATAAAACTCATCTTCTGGCTACTAATTAAAAGGTTTCTATCAGTCTTGCAACCAACACATACAAGAAGTCAATCAAAAGGAAACAGGCGATAACAAGGAGGAACAAGAAGTGAGATAAGGTCTCCACAAGCAAACCGAGTAAGAGCGATGGTACAGTGGATAGGGGTGTTTGCCTTGCACCTGGCAGACCTGGGTTCAATCCCAGCAGCCCAGATGTCGGTACTCCCCCTGAGTACCTCCAGGAATAATTCCTGAGCACAGAGTTAGAAGTCCCCTGAGCATCACTGGGTGTGACCCAAAAAAGCAAAAAACCAATAAACTGAATAAATGTTCAGAGAGATACTCCTCTAACACTCAATGCTGTTCATCATAGAAAAATCTGAAAATGTATGAAAGTAAAAGATAAATACTAATACTATCAGAGGGCAGTAAGCATTCAGATCTTGTTTTCTTTCTTCTTTTTGAGCCACACCTGGTGGTGCTCAGGAGTTGCTGCTGGCTCGGCACTAAGGAATTACTTCTGTTGGTGCTTGGGAGACCATATAGGATGCTGGGGATTGAACCCAGATTGGTCAGTGCCCTGCCCACTGTACTATCGCTCCAGCCCTTTGGTTTCTTTTCTATTTAAACTATACTTCTATATTTATTTATTTATTTATTTTTATTTTTTTTTTTTTGCTTTTTTGGGTCACACCCGGCAATGCTCAGGGGTTTCTCCTGGCTCTGCACTCAGGAATTACTCCTGGCGATCGGGGGACCATATGGGATGCCGGGGATCGAACCCGGGCCAGCATGGGCCGGCGCTGCAGCAAGGCAACGCCCTACCCGCTGGGCTATCGCTCCGGCCCCATATTTCTATATTTATTAGGGCAAAAATTGCTTTCTATTTTCCTCATGAAACAGTACGTCATGAACACTTTACTACAGTTTGATATGGTTCAAAAACATGATTTTAAGAGTTTGTCTGGAAGTTCAAACAGAGGCGTATAGCCCCTCGACGTACATGGCCTGTCTATTCGGGAAAGAGCCTCTTCTTCACCTCAACTCACAGGAGGGAAGATGGGGACAACCACCTATTTGGCCAGTTCAGTCAAATCAACCCTGATAATCAGCAGGAAACATACCACAGCCTGTTCACCCTCACAAGCTCAAAAAAAAAGATTATGTGAGGTTGGAGAGCGAGTATGGCAGGTAAGGCAAATGCCTTGCACACACTGACCTCGGTTCAACCCCAGCACCACATCTGGTTCCCTGAACCCAACCAGGAGTGATCCCTGAGAGCAGAGCCAGGAGTAAGCCAGGAGTAAGCACTGATAGATATGGGCTAAAAAACAAAAAGAAAATAAAAATAGTTGTGTAGTATTTGTGTTAATTAACTAATTGGAACTACTAATTTACAATTTATGGAACAATTTATTTAAAAATTCCTCCCCTGCATAACCATTACTACTGATGCAAATTGCCTAAACTACTGTAAAAGGCACACATAATGTATAAAAAAAAAAAAAACGAAAAAAAAAAAACTTATCCCCTATTTATTTTTCTTTTGTTGTTTCATTTTAGGTGGGGGGCGGAACTCAGCAGTGCTGAAGGTTTAATCCTAGCTCTGTGCTTAGGGATAACTCCTGGAGAGCCTTAGACAACCGTGACAGGAGTCAGCTATCAAACCTGGGCCGAATGCATGTCAAGCAAGCCTTACTCACTGTACGATCTCTCCAATTCTCTTATTTTTCATGGTAAGTGGAAAATAATTCTATGGGAACTTATGAACCTATTTAAATATTTTTTAAAATTTATTTAAAAAATTTGACAGCAAGTATTTCCCTAAAACAGAGTGCTACTCTGTGGCCCTTCAGACCAAGGCAGAGCATACCACGAGGAGCAGGCACAGGGTCACGGGCTCACATCATTACCCTTTAATGTCCATTTTAGTGTCTGGGCGTCTCTAAAGGCAGATGTGCTAACAGAGTCAATTAACATCACGCTGGGGATCTTGTGAAATTGTGCCTTGAGACTGCAACTTGGGTGGAGAGGTAGTAGGGGTTTGCCCAACATGCTAGCTCTGGTTCCAACCATGGCACTGCATACGACCCCGCAAGCACTGCCAAGACTGATTCCCCTCACTCTGCTGCCAAGAGAGAGTCTGACTGCTCTCTTCAACACCAACAAAGGAACACTGTTTTAACCTGACTGCAATTACCAAGACTATGTAGGGGAAAATGTTAACACTGTATGGCAGATATTTATTAGCATATAGTAGATTTGAGGCATATTCCCGTGGAAATAGAAGGTCAACTAATTGGTCTTTTTTCCCATGGGCATCTGGAGGAAGTTCTCTGCTAAGTACTTTCAGCGAAAGGCAGGAATGTCTTAACAACTATGTGCTGCCAGCCTGGCATCTGCAACAGTGTGGGGGGCTCTGAAACCTCTAGAGTATCTAGAAAGAGAAGGCAAACGTATATCCCTTAATCTAACTATGAATCAGAAAATAAAAACTGAAAGCAGGAGAGATGGTACAGTGGGAAGCACTTCCTTTCATGTGGATGACCCAGGTTCGATCCCCAGCATCCCATATGGTCCCTCAAGCACCACCAGGAGTAATTCCTGAGTGCAGCGCCAGGAGACATTCCTAAGCACTGGCAGGTGTGCCCCTCCAACCCCCAAAAAAAAAAAAAAAGAAGCAAAAGAAAGAAAATTAAAATAACCTAACTCATTTAATTTACAAAACTGGAAATCCTCGCCCTAGAATAAACTGTCTACTCTCAAGGAAGAGGAATATAAGAGGAATCTCTGGAGGGAGGGTTACAAATGCCCTCTTAAATTACACACTGAGGGGAAAATCTTACAGTTTTAGCTGCTCCCCAAACTAAAAAGCCTAAGATAAAAAAGAAAACATGTGGAGCCAGAAAATTTACAGGGGGTAACTGGTTCTATCCCTGGAAGCACTACCAGGAGTGATCCCTGAGCACAGAGAGTGAGCACCTCTTGGGTGTGGCCCAATCCCGTATCCCCCCCAAAAGAATGCACATATATTTTATAAAATCTATGAAACAGGGCCGGGAGCGAAGCCCAGCGGGTAGGGCGTTGCCTTACGCGGTCGGCCCAGCCGGCCCGGTTCGATCCCCGGCATCCCATATGGTCCCCCGAGCACCGCCAGGAGTGATTCCTGAGTGCAGAGCCAGGAGAAACCCCTGAGCACGCGGGTGTGACCAAAAAAGCAAAAAAAAAAAAAAAATCTATGAAACAGCAAAGTTAACTCTAATTCAGTCAAGTGATATACGATACTCTTTCAAGTTAAAAATGAGAAAAGGAACATCCGTGATGAAAATCCATGTCTAGGGCCTGAGTGATAGCCCAGCGGGTAGGGCGTTTGTCTTGCACGCGGCCAGCCCATGCTGGCCTAGGTTCGATCCCTGGCATCCCATATGGCCCCCCGAGCACCGCCAGGAGTAATTCCTGAGTGCAGAGCCAGGAGTAACCCCTGAGCATAGCCGGGTGTGACCCAAAAAAGCAAAAAAAAAAAAAAAATCATGTCTAGCGCTGCTTAGATAACATGACGCGCTACAGGCATAATGCTGACCTAAGAAATGTTAAGACAGATTGTCTTTTTTTCCCTTTTGACTTTTGTTTTTGGGCCACACTGGCTCTGCTCAGGGCTTATTCCTGGGTCAGGAGAACATACAGAGTGCAAGGGATTGAACCCAGGATGGCCGCTTACAAGGCAAGCACCCTACTCTCAAGATATTACTCTTTTTTTTTTTTTTTTTGCTTTTTGTGGGTCACACCTGGCAATGCTCAGGGGTTATGCCTGGCTCTGCACTCAGGAATTACTCCTAGTGGTGCTCAGGGGATCATATGGGACCATATCGAACCCGGGTCAGCTGCGTGTAAGGCAAACCCGCTGGACTATCGCTCCAGCCTCAAGATATTACTTTTCAAACCTACCTTTTCCAAAGATATTTGGGGAAATTAATTAAATTTTTTTTTTTTTTTTTTGTCACACCCGGAAGCCAGGGTTACTCCTGGCTCTGCACTCAGGAATTACCCCTGGCGGTGCGCTGGGGACCATATGGGACGCCGGGATCGAACCCGGGCCGGGCACAGGCCGGCCGCGCGCAAGGCAAATGCCCTACCCGCTGGGCTATCGCCCCGCCCCTAAATTTTTTTTTAAATGAAACACACACAAAGTTAGGACAAATTTCTCTACCACCCACTTCCCTTTGTGTTGTCTGACACGAGGTTTGCATGAGCAGGACACAAATTTAAATTCACTGCCAAAAGAATTCCGGATGAGGGGGCCAGTGTGACAGCACAGTGGGGAGGCGTTTGCCTTGCACGTGGCCAACCTGGGTTCGATTCCCAGCAACCCATATGGTACCCCTGAGCACCACCGAAAGCAATTCCTGAGTGCAGAGCCAGGAGTAACCCCTGAGCATTGCCGTTGTGACCCAAAAAGGAAAAAAAAAAAAACTTCTGGATGTGCAAAAAGGAAAGAGCACAGACTAAAGAAACACCTCTCTTAATTTCTCAGTACCACTAGAAAAATAAAGTCGCAAGAAAATCTGCACATGTGAAAAGTAAAAACTCACCTTACAACACTGGGAAGAACCTGGAGTTCAGTGGTTCAAGATAATGGCACAAGATGGCCAACAACCCCATACAAGTAACATTGAAATGCCAGGCACCAAAGAATTAGCAGTATCTGACTACACAAAGGATCCTACAGTCTCCCACAGAAGTATTCGCTTCTCAAGACCCAAGCCACTTGCAAGCACCGGTAAGGACAAAGCACACACACTTACCTTACCAATGCATCCGGCTTGCTTAGCTGGTTATTAGGAATACAGTTCTCCATCAAGTCCTTGTGTGCACTTGGGCTCTTGCTAGTGCATTTCTGCTTCTTCCTCGTTTTTACTCGACGAGGAAGGAATGCTCCCGTTTGTGGCGCTGTGACTTCGAGGTGAGGAGTTCACAACTCCACTGGCATTTTTGTAATTTTTCGAGGAAGCAGTGCATGAGTCCTCTTTCAAGAGATTTTCTGTACTTCCCACAAGATCATTATTTAATCTTTTACTATTTATATGGTTTTCCATATACTCGATTTCTTGTATTTTAGAGTCTACTGGTTGTAGAATATTGTTGTTATTTATCCCAAGGTTATGTTTTTTGGCATCCTTGTCCTTTTTCTTTCCCTTTTCTCGATATTCTATCTCTGGCAAAGTTGTAGAGAGTTTTTTATTGGCTGGGATACCTCCATTATGGTGTATAAGGATTGATGAATCCATATCAGGTAATCCTTTGGCAGCTACAATACCAAAAAACAAGCCAACAAACAAAAAAAATCCACAGCGGAATATTTAATTGAACAAAAACAGAGCAAATGGATTTAACAAATTGTCACATTAATATGCAAACTCATTTAAAAAACAGAAACTACGTGTTATTCAAACTTCAGTAAGTATATTGAAATAAATTTGAGAAACTTTATGTTTAGAAAACTGCCACTATTTATAAAGACCAAGTTATTACAATTTTAGCCTTAAAAAATAAAATAAGAGGGACTGGGGGAAAGAGAAGCTCAGGGGTCAAGGATGCCTACTTTACTGGACCGAGTTTGAGCTCCAGCACCACAGGTCCCCTGACCAGGGCCCAGTGTGGCCCTGGAGGCTTCCCCAAGCACCACTGGGTGGGACTTTCATAGACCCGGGCCCTGAAAGCACTGTTCGGGGGCCCCAAAAAAGTGAGGATGTCATAATTAATTCGCAATTCATATATCCATCGAATAAACTTGCGATCACTTGGAGGAGAACACGCAGGCGGAATACACTTCTGAGAAGCCATGTTTTAAAAATTGGGGGTGGGGGGGCGGTTGGAGAGACAGTACAGTAGATAAGGTGCTTGTCCTGCCTGCAGCTGACCTGGGCTCAATCCCCAGCACCACAAATGATCCCTTAAGCCCCGGGCATCACTGGGTGTAGCCACCCCATTGCATGACCTCTTAAAAAATGTTGGGATTGGAGAGATAGTACAGGGGTAGGGTGCTTGCCTTGCACACTTCTGACCCAGGTTCTATCTCCAGTACCCCATACAGTCCCCTGAGGCCATCAGGAGTGATCCCCGAATGCAGAGCGAGGAGCTAGTCCTGAGCACAGCCAGGAATACCCCAAAAAATCAAAACAAAAAAAAGACGCCTGAATAAGCAAACTGTTAATAATTTCACTAAAAGGTTAAACAAATGAGGTATGATATTAGATACAGGGTATTTCTCCTTTGTTTATCCCGGCATTAAGAAAATTAATCTAGGGGCTGAAGAGAAAGAACAGAGGAAGGTGTTTGCCTTGCACACAGCAAACCTGGTTCAATCCCCATGCCACTCATGATCCCACAAGCACCGCTGGGAGTGATCTCTGAGCAGAGAAGGAGGAAAAAGTCCTGAGCACCAATAGGTGTACCGACCCCGCAAAAGAAACAAAAAGAAAAAAGTTTATACTATTTTCTGTCATTTATAAAGATTCTTTTTGTATTAGACCTACACAATTTATGAAGTCAAATTTATTTCAATATAATTCTATTCAAATAGAAGAGATAATTCTGTGTCCCAGTAAAGATTAAGATTATGAAAAATAGCAACTAAAACCATGACCTAAACTCCCAACTCAAACCTAGCAAAACTTGGCTAATAGTACTGGTTATAGGTGAGCAAGTGAGTTCTAGTTAAAGAAGATTCCATTAAAGATTCATATTGCAGGGGCCAGAACAATAGTACAGTGGGTAGGGTGTTTGCCTTGCACATGGCTGAGACAGGTTGGATCCCCAGCATCCCATATGGTCCCCTGTGCATTGCCAGGAGTAATTCCTGAGTGCAGAGCCAGGAGTAAGCCCTGGGCATTTTGTGTGACCCAAAAAAGAAAAAAAAAAATTATTTGTATATCACAAGCTTGCTTTTGCCTTGGTTCTTGGCTTGCTAAAATTAAAAACATATATAAAATTTTGCTAACTGGAAAGTTGTTTTAAAATATTATAACAAAATATTAAAATGAGCCATAAAACATAAAAACATTTAAAAACACAGGGTCTTCATATAGTAGGTAGAAGACATCACCCACACTTTGTATAATCATGATCAAACAAGGGCTGGAGAGACAGTACAGCAAGTAGGGTGCTTGCCTTGCACATTTAACAAAAACAACAACCAGGGTTCAATCCTCCGGCATCCTAGATGATCCTCAAACACTGCCAGGAGACAATTCCTAAGTGCAGAGCCAGGAAAAACCCCTGAGCATCACCAAATATGTTCAAAAACAAAGACAAAAATCATAACCAAACAAAATAACTGTCCTAAGATGCAAAAAGAAAAAAAAGGAAAGCAAGAAAATTTAGCAACTTCTTAAAGATCTAGCAAAACATTTTCAAAAGGAAAATTTGCTGAGACACAAACCCACTGGAGCAACAGCGCTAGAGTAAAGACCTACCTTCCTCCGCTTCCTTCTCCTGTTTCTGCAGCATCTGCTGCTCCGGCGGAAGGGCCTGCTGAAGAAGCTGCATGTAAAACTCGTTCTCTTTCTGCACTTCCTTTTGTTTCCTTAACCGCATTTTGTAGCTTACATAACTCTTGAAGCCAAAGCCCAAAGTCACCACAGGGTAGCCAATACTAGAAGAAAGATACTCCAATTAGTAACTACCAACTTAAAGACATCCACAACAAAAGCACAAGGACATCAAGTACTGAAACAAAAATTAACTTCTAGATGATTATTGGAGTTGAACATTCAGTCGACCCATCACTGTGTTGGTATCTGCTGTGGAAATCAAAAAAGAACACGCACATAGAACAAACTCCTAAAGAACAGCAGCGGGACCAGTTTACTACCAGGTACAGTGGCCAATATAATACTAAGAACACAAAGCCACCCTATACATTAGGTATCTGTTTATGTTCTGGGCTTGGTCTGAGTTTTGGTGGCAGGGAATGAACCCAGGGCTTCACACATGCAAGGAATATGCTTCCTGCTGAGTCACATCCTCTTCTAAGTACTTCTGATAGTAGCAGACTTACCATAGGGGTTACGGGATAGGAACCCAGGTTGTCCACGTGCAAGACAAGCATATTACCCATACTGTTCTAGCTTTCTGTCCCAGAATTTTATAATATTAAGAACTATTTTGAGGCCGGAGCGATAGCCCAGCGGGTAGGGCTTTTGCCTTGCACGCGGCCGGCCCATGCCGGCCTGGGTTTGATCCCCAGCATCCCAAATGGTCCCCGAGCACCGCCAGGAGTAATTCCTGAGTGCAGAGCGACCCTGAGCATTGCCAGGTGTGACCCAAAAAAAAAAAAAAAAAGAACTATTTTAAGGGGTCAAGGATGAGACTCTAATACTAGAACACAAGCCTCAAAAATGTGTGAGGTTGGAGCTGGAGCGATAGCACAGCATTTGCCTGGCATGTGGCCGACCTGGGTTCTATCCCTGGCATCCCATATGGTCCCCCCAAGCACCACCAGGAGTAATTCCTAAGCCGAAGAGCCAAGAGTAACCCCTGAGCATTGCCAGGTATGACCCAAAAAGCAAAAAAAAAAAACAAACCCGAAAAAAATGTGTATGTCTAGTGACAATTTCCATAACAGATACCAAAAAAAAAAAAAATAATCAGCTCACTTTAGAAAACGTTTTTGGGGAGGGCCAAATTGATATCCAGCGGGTAGGGTACTTGCCTTGTATAAGGCCAACCCAGTTTGTATCCCCAGCACCCTGTAAGGTCCCAAGTCCACCAGAAGTGATCCGTAAGCACAGAGTGAGGAGTAAATCTGAGCACCATGGGTAGTCGCCCAAACAACCCCCCCCACCTATCAAAAACAAAGTTTCAGGAGGTCAGAGAGGTTGTGTAGAGATTTACTTGCCTTGCATGGATCTGAGTACAGAGACACAAGTAGCCATGAATAGAGCCAGGTGTGGCCCAAAAACCAAAATAGCTAACTACAAAAATGTTTCAGGATCAGAAAAACAGTTCACCAGGCGGGGCCATGCTTTGCATGTAGTAGGCCTGCTCAATCCCTGGTACACTGCATAGTCCCTGGACCACCCCTCAAACAGTCAGGTGCAGCACCAAAGTCCTTGAAAATACATAAAAATATGGAGACACTTTAAGTTTCATCAGTTAATGCTCGATCGAGATGAAAGCCTTCTACTGAGACTATACCACCTACACGGCAAAGCCTGGCAAGCTACCTATGTTTTATTTACTTGTTATGCCAAAAACTAGTAACTATTATGGACCTCAGTTCCATGACCTGAAGAATGGTTTCCGGCTCCTCCTGTCCCTGGAGCAAACAGATGCCCTTGGGTTACACTTGCTTGTGACAGGACTCATGGAGATGTTACTAGTGCCCACTCCGAGCCAATCAATGAACAATGGGAAGACAGTGATACAGTGATGGAGACACTATAGTGAATAAGGCACTTTTCTGACTTGGGTTTGATCTCCAGCATATCATATGGTTCCCAAGCACCCCTAGGAGTAATCCCTGAGCACAAAGCCAGGAATAACCCCTGAGCACCACAGTGTGTGGCCCAAAATCCAATAAATAAAATGTAATGATAAAGGGGCTGGAGTGATAGCACAATGGGTAGGGTGTTTGCCTTGCACAAGGCTGACCCAGGTTCAATCCCCGGTATCCCATATGGTCCCCAAGCACCACCAGGAATAATTCCTGAGTGAAGAACCAGGAGTAACTCCTGAGCATTGTTGGGTGTGACCCAAAAAGCCAAAAAAAAAAAAAAAAAGAATAAGGTTAAATAATATCTTATAATCATTTATATTATACAGAGAGAAGTAACATCTTAAAATTAATATTCTCAGGGATGGAGCAATAGCACAGCGGGTATGGTGTTTTCCTTGCACACTGCTGAAATGGGTATGATCTCTGGCATTCCTGATGGTCCCCTGAGCACTGCCAGGAGTAATTCCTGAGTGCAGTCGGGAGATACCGCTGAGCATTGCTGTGTGTGACCCAAAAAGCCAAAAAAAAAAAATTAATATTCTCATGGAATTAGGCTAAGGAAATTATAATTTTATTTAAGCTTATGAAATTCCTGCACATTTCATTAAGACTTTTTTGGAATCACTATCTGATTATAATAAAAGCATTTATCAGACATGTAATGCCATGTGTTTAGCATTAAATTAGATACTGCTCATTTCATCTTTCCCACAACTCCCTGAGATAGGTTTCTGATATTACAGTATGAGACTAGAGTCTCATACTGATATTACAGGTACGAGACTACAGTCTAGGAAAAGTGTCATGTCCAAGGCATCGCAGCTGTTAAGAGACACACCTAAATCCAAACACTTGTCTTCCTGCAAAGGAAATGAAGCTCTTTACTGCTGTTACATTCTTTTCTAGATTCACATCAAATCTCGCAGAAAAAGTAATAATTCAACTTACCTCTACATTGAAAACAATAAACTGAATTACAGATTAAGAGTACACATAATACTCACCAATGAGCAGCAAATGGACGACAAAGGTCTACATGGAAATTTTTGAGATCTTTAAATCTAATTGCTGCTTCAATATAAACAAAAAGTATCCAGAGGGACACTGTCGGCAAACACACTCCCCTTTCTGTGGGAAAGCAGCAGAGACAAGCATCAGTGACGCATTAACCTAACAGGTGGGTTATTGGGGAGACTGGTTTGACTACATCACTTTCATTACTTTTTTGGGGTGAACACTAGACAATGCTCAGGGGCTACTCTAGCTCTGCACTCGGGAATTGCTTCAGGTAGGGCTTCAGGGGACCATATGGGGTGCAGCGGATCAAAACCAGGTGTACAGTGTGCAAGGCAAGTGCCCTACCCAGGTTTGATCCCCTGTAATCTCTCCAGCCCAAGACTTCCAAACTAACCAAAAAAGCAATTTGATCCAAATTGAAAGCTTTTATGGCATCATAGACAAAAAATATGCCATACTGGCAGAAAATATTCAGAATATCTGTAAAACAAGGATATCATAGCACTAGCACACAGAAAGCTTCTACAAATTAATAAAAAAGCAACTGAAGAATATAATTCGCAAATCATGAAAGAAAAATTAAAGATGTCTATAAAACATGTAGAAGCTCAACTTCATAGTTACTGGAGAGATAATATACTTTAAAACCAAAAGTCTGGGGCCGGAGAGATAGTACAGCGGGTAGGGCATTTGCCTGTACACAGGTGACCCGAGGATCTCGTACAGTCCCCAGAAAGATAGAACAGGGATTAACCCATTTGCCGCACATGGCCTCAGGCTCTATCCCAGGCACCACATAAGACCCTCTGAGTACTGCCAGGAAAGATCTTTCAGCCTAGAACCAGGAACCAGGAGTAAGACCTGAGCACAGCCTGGAGTGTCCCGGGCCCTTCTCTCCACCCACCAAAACACCCAACCAACCAAACAAAACAATCCCTGGGCCTGCTTCTAAGCAGAGCCTAATGGCTATAAGATAACAAAACCCAGGAAGATCTGTGAAAACAACTATTCTAATTTAACATACTGAAACAAACATCAAAAAGATTTTTACAATGTAGACAAAGGCCATTTTCGAAATAATCTCGAAATTGTATTTTCAAATACATTTCAAATACATTAGTATTAACTATCCCCTACAACATTTTCTAAACTTATAATAAACATAGTAAACACATTACAGAAAAACTGGGAAAAATACTTATGTTTCTATAGTTACCGAAGAAAACCAAACTAAACACTTGTCAAGTTATAATGGTCACTTTGTAAATACAGTTTACATCATTTTTACCCTACTTAAGAGCAAGGTAAAAAAAAAAATTCAGACAAAGGCAGGAAATACAGTATAGTGGGTAAACTGAATCCAGTCTCAATCCTGGGCACCCCATATAGTTTCCTGAGCACCACCAGGAGTGATCCCTGAGCAGAATCAAGAGCGATCCCCGAGCAAGTTTGGGCAACGTCCCCTAAAAATATTCTTTATAACTAAATAAGTATTGTTCAGTGGCAATTCATAAGCCCATTTCTATTTCTAATGTTTTTAAGAATTCATAATTTTATTTTATTTTATTTTATTTTGGCTTTTTGGGTCACACCCGGCATTGCTCAGGGGCTATTCCTAGCTCTTCGCTCAGGAATTACTCCTGGCGGTGCTCGGGGGATCATATGGGATGCCTGGGATTAAACCCAGGTCAACTGCGTGCAAGGCAAACACCCTCCCCACTGTATGACAATTAATAATTTTAATCAATCCCAAGTTATATAAATTACATGCATATGTAATGAGCCCAGTAGGAATGCAATTAGTTTTGGAAAGTAATCATCCCAGGTGAAAACAGTTCACAACTAACGTATTCCAACATGCATTTCTGAACTTAGGTCTAAAGAGAAGCCAAACTGTTTATAACATTAGCATCATTATTGTCGGTGGGTCACCCACTGAATTCATTTCCAAAAAGATTCTATTAATAGTACAAGTAGTTTTCTCTCACCGACTAAGATAATTATTATTAAAGTCACTTATAGGAACATCATAGTTCATTAGAGTCATTAGATTATCTGGGTTGGAAGGTTTCCTTATACATTATTTAGATTATTCCATCTTTATATTGACAGATAAGAAACAAAACTAAAGAGAATAGGACATGTAAATGGTAACTCACTAGAAACTATGAGTTACAAGAAAAAACTGTAAATACGATATTTTACAGTTGGAGATATAATCCAGTGGGGTAAGGTGCTTGCCCTGTATGCAGCAGGCCTGGGTTCAATCTCTGGAACTGCATATGGTGCTGCCAACCTACCATGAATGATCCCTGAGTAAACCCTGAGCACCATCAGGTGTGGCCCCAAAATAGAGCAAAAACTGAGATAGGGAAAAAATTACAAATTAGAAAAAAGCAGACTTAGTCCATTATGCAAGCTTATAAATCAAGTCAAAGGGGGTCAAAGAGACAGTACGGTGGGTTAAAGTGCTGCCTTTGCACAAATCTGAAGGGAGTCTGGTCCCCAGCACCCCTGTGCACCTGGAGTGATCCCTTGGCACAGAGCCAAGAGCAAGCACAGTCAGATGTGCCCCCTCCAAAATAGTAAAGTCAGATATGAGAAGGATGGGAAAAAAATCTGACTTATAGAAATACTTTAACAGACTTGATTTGTGTTTCCTACGTAAGCTAACATCATCCTCTTTCATTGCAACTGGGTTTAAGAATCAAATTCCATACAATTGTGACATTCTGAGAACCAGTATTTATGCATCCCACATTCTGGCTTTCAGTGACCGAAGCTATAAAAATATCTCAGGGCACCGAGGGAGTACAAAGGTTAAGGAACTTGCTTCGCATGAGACTGTGGGCACGACCGTGACTCAAATACCCGGCACCACAAACCGCCTCCAAACACAACCAGGTACGGTCCCTGAGCACAGTGGGGAGTGGCCCGTGAGGACAGAGCCAAGCAAGCTCCCAACCCCCCAGAAGACTCTCATCTGTTTGAAAGGGCAGGACCATAGCTCGACAAAGAAGGGAGGTGACCGCAGCTCTACTCTGGTCAGAACATACCTAAACAGGCACATTGTGGTTAAAAGAACTATTTAAACATTCTGATTAACCTTAGCTGAGAATTAGGGATATCTGAGACAACTTAGTTAAGTAGGCAGATGCATGCCCTGCAGGGGGCGGGTTTCCAGGTCCTGAACTGTTGTTCTTTCTGAACATGCTGAACACAGAGCCAGGAGCCCATGGGCACTGCTCAGGGCACCAAAAAATAAAAAAGGCCAAACAAATACTGGATGGTCAAAATACCATATAAGGAAAAGCTGAGAAACAGATGTTCTGTTAAAGACGTAAGAGACTATGACAGTATCCTTAAATTTCTAAAGAAATTATTAACATGGATGAGAGATTATACTCTTTCAGTGTGTTTCAATGCAGAGGCCCCATGTTTGCTTCAGAAGATGGCATATAGATCCCTTTAAATTTAGGGGACACACCCCCCAAAAAAATAAAAAGTTTTGTATATACCATGTAATTTTTTTCTCAAGGAAGCCTATTAAACCCTCTGAAAGATCAGAGATCCCCAAAAACAGACATGTGGGGTCAAAAGCGTAAGGGAGAAAAATGCTGGCTCAGTAGGAAGAACTTTCTATTTTAGTTGCCCCAAAGGAACAGTAGCAAGTTCCCTGTCGCTGTATGTTTTCCATGGAGAGAAAAATCACCATTCCCCAGGGATGCTATGGAAATTCTTGTACCAAATAAGGATTCAACTAAAAACCTTTAACATTCCTTTCAAAGCTCAAACCCCACTAATATTTTTCCTATTTGGCACATGTCTAGCTTCAAAGGCTGTCTAAATAGAAATTACCTCTACAACTCCTCCCCCTCAAAATAGGCATCTGCATAACGACAGTTGCTAATGGAAATTCTAAATTTGAAATACCAAAATATAAATGCTCAAATTTTAAGTTCAACATTAAGAAATACACTTCAAAGGTACTATGTTATAATCTAGTATGAAAAAAAAAATTATGATAATAAAAAAGGTTTTTATCTGTCTATCCATCTTAAGAAACTGTTAAAACTTACCTGTGTGCCATACGTACTGAACCCATACGTATGTGCTAGCAGCGAAAAAAAAGCCATTGTATGGGGATGAACAGCAGACAAATGATATTCGATGTGAATGCTACACAAACAAAAAATACTGAGAAGGCCTAAAGGGGAAAAAAACATATGTTAAAACTTGTTAATTTCGAACAGATTATTAAAAGCGACTAAACAAATCCTCTAAAACAAGAGATGTAGTAACCACAAAGCAAATTGCAACAAGCATTTAAAACATTTTGAATCAACCATGTAAAAAGTAGTTGTTAATTTAATGTTGAATAGTACTATTATGGCTTCGACTCAAGAAAACCTGGACCAGAACAGAGGTTGGTTCAGAATGAGATCATTTGAACTAGAATGTCAGAAGACGACTCCTCAGCCAACATTCCTAAAGCGCCTCCTTCTTAAAGGATAGTAGTAAGAGTAAAGATGAATCACTCACTACTAGAAACAATTATGTTGGTGTTAATAATGTTAATAATACAGTCTTCCTCTAGACACACCGCTCCTATCAATGATCAATGGAACATGAGCTTGAAAACATATTTTCTTTTTTTTTTTTTTTATTTTTGGGTCACACCCAGCAATGCTCAGGGGTTTCTCCTGGCTCTGCACTCAGGAATCACTCCTGGCAGTGCTCGGGTGACCATATGGGATGCCGGGGGATCGAACCCGGGCCAGCATGGGCCCGCCCGCCCGCAAGGCAAACACCCTACCCGCTGAGCTATCGCTCCTGGCCCCTGAAAACATATTTTCAAAGCACAGATTTACCGTCCCAAAAACATCACATTTGCTATAACCAAGGCACCAGCACAGGTTTAAATTGTGGCTACAGGGCCAAACCACCCTAAAGCTCACCATGCGAATGGGCTCAGATCTATGATCAGTGATACATGATCTATCATTACTTCTTTAGAACTCTGGATCACTGAGGATCTGATAGCCTTGCAGGAATCTTCTAAGCCAAAACTCTTTTCATAATATTGCTAATATGTTATCTTCCCCCCTTTTTTGTGCTCATATTCTCAGAAATATAGTAGAGTTTTCTAGAAGCTACATATGATGTGTGACAGCAATCAACTGAGTTCAAAAGTAGGTGAGGGGGCCGGAGCAATAGCCCTGCCCAGCGGTAGGGCATTTGCACTGCCGGCCGGCCTGTGCCAGCCCGGGTTCGATCCCCGGCATCCCATATGGTCCCCCCGAGCACCGCCAGGAGTAATCCTGAGTGCAGAGCCAGGAGTAGCCCTAAGCATTGCCAGGTGTGACCCCAAAAAGCAAAATAAATAAATAAAAGTAGGTGAGAACCCAGTTGTCTTTCATGAAACCTCGACCTTTAAAAGATTTGTAAAAAAATGTAACCAATCTTTTTTTTAAAAATAGTCATTTTTCTCTCAAAAAATGTTATCTGAGGGCCTTTAAGATAGCTCAAAAGGCTAGGGCACATGCTTTGCATGTAGAAACTCCAAGCTCTGTGTGACACATCCCAACCCCTTGCCAACCTCGGAGCATCCTGGATGCAGCCCTGATGGCCCACAAACATCTTCAGGGTAGCCCTATGGCACCTGGCACTGGCAGGTTTGAGCACTGAACCTTCAGTTCCACGCTGCTGCATCAAGTATCACTGGGCCCTCTGAATATTATTTAGGAAACCTATGGCCCCTACAAAGTGTAATTTGCAAGGCTGAGGATGTAGCTCAGTAGCAGAGGAAATGCCTTGCATGTATTTAGGGTGAGGTTTGGCCTCTGGCACACATACAGAGAGAAAAATAGAAAAAGCAATTTGTATTAATAAGCAATAAGTTTGTCATTGCTATTTGGAGGAAAATTTCTCTAAAGCAGTGCTTAGAACTGGGTCCACTCTCAATGACACTCTGCCAACCAGACAAGACAGTTCAATATCAGGGCCTGGCAATGCTCATGTCTAGTGGTTCTGGAGGCCACCAAGGCCACGACTGGTTGAGCTTGGGGTCCTCCAGGTCTACATCCAGCAGGACTCAGAGGTGGGGAGCACGCTGGATCTAAGTTGGGAACTTAGAGTCAGGGTTGTAGCTCAGCAACAGAGTATTTGCTTTGTATGGAGGACC